>VMRN01000185.1:117949-138242 GCA_010277015.1 Poeciliopsis turrubarensis
TGCAGAACAGGACATTACCTGTCCGGATCACTACAAGAAAATTGACAAAAAACAGAAATATGAAATACAGCGGTCCTAATTTAACCTGAGACTGATCCCCTGCCTAAAGGAACCTCAGACTGAAAAACTTTTAACCCTAACCCTCCAAGCCACTTAAAGTAGCTCTTTTAAATACCAGAGCTCTGTTTGCTAAAGCTCTATAAATTAATGATTTCATCACTGAATATAATATTGATGTTTCTGACAGAAACATGGTTGAATGACCAAATTGTACTAATTGAATCAGCGCCTCCTAACTACAATTTTTCAAGTGAGAAAAGAAACAAAAAAGGAGGAGGCGTGGCTTCAGTATTTAAGAAAACCATGAATTGTAGTAAAATCTCCTTGGGTCATTTCACCTCTTTTGACCTGAACGTGACTGCTATTCGACAAATGTCACTATTCTGCGTCCTGATGCACACAAGCAGGACATATAACAACAACCAAGATGAGGATTAAGTTGTTAATATGCTCCAGTCAGACAACAACTTTAAATGTGTAAACTATGCTCCACTGTTAGCATCCATGTTTGCTTCTGCAAACACTGAGAACGCTGATGCTATTGAGCCCTGTACTGTGCATATGGGACACTTTCAGATTGTTTGCCTGTTCACACTGCAGAACACAAACAGGTTGCAGTTTTTTAGAAGTGTGAACGGCCATGGCAAAAAAAATCCGATTTGACAAAAAAATCGGAATTGGGTCACTTCAAGCTGCAGTTTCCATCTGACTTATTTGGTTGAAAAATAAAATGAAACTGTTTCTTCTTCTCTTTGCAGGTGGTGTAGTGGTGTTTGGAAGTTTCAACAATTTGACCAGCGCATCCTTACACGTAGATACCTACCAGATAGGAGTCATTGCTGGAATCATAGTTCTAGTGTTTTTGGTACTTCTTGCCCTGCCCCTTTTCATCATCTACCGAAATAAACAGAAGAGTAAAGAGGCAACCATGCCAGCTGTTATCTACACTCCTGCTATCAGGGTCACATCTAATTATACTATGGCAGGTGAATTAAAGTTGGATATTGATTAAAATGTAATTGTATGTCCTACATAATCAAACATGTCCAATAAGTGCTCAGTTACTTTTCGATACCTACAAACTTCAAGCGTCTAATGAATATGTTTACAGGTAAGTTATGTTGTGACGGCATGTTGTGTAACAGCAGTTACCAAACCCCTCACATATGCATCACAGCATATTGGTTTGATACAACGTGATACCTGCTGTCACAACATGACATGTTCTGACATTTCACAAATGTGGCAGTAGTCACAACATGCCATAGTTTTTTCAATGCAGAAACTACTCCTGAACCAGCATTTTTGTGCTATTTCTGTCCATGAAACTGTGCCCTCTCAACTCTACAGTCAAAATGTGTTTCAAAGCCAACTCAAAAGAATTATGCAGAAAGCTCTGCTAACACTTATTGTCCTATTTTACCTTTTAGATACTTACACTCCATCAAATGAAGGCCACCCCAGCAACTACTTTTCCAACCCCAGTTACCATACCCTTACCCAATGCATCAGTCTGCCTCATGTCAAGAGTGGTCAATGTGCAAAGGTAAGAGCACAAATATGCATACTGTACAGAGGGATGAAAACAAATCCCTAAACAATCTGTTTTTTTGCGCTATTATGTTACACATAGGCCGGTAGCAATCTGTTTCCTAACATGGAGAATGTGGCTCTTGGTGCTCACACTGGAACCAGGCTTAGTAACTGGAAACAAGGGGTCCACTTCAATGAACTGGGTGAGTTACAGAGTGCAGACAGTTGAAATAGATTGTTCAGTGTCACATGTTGGCGGTGTTTCATCATTTTATTATAAACCTTCTTACAGTTTGCAAAAAATTATTTTGCAAACAATTAATTGTCAAGGATTAAAATTAGTTCCAGTTGATTAACCCCTAACTAACTAACCCCTAAATCGAATCTGTTGTGCTCATAAATTATCTGAAAAGGTAACTTAGGGTCCTCTATATAATTGTGATATTTTTGTTTAAATTTTGGATAGTTCTGTAATATTGTACCTGTTGGTACAACCTTGTTACAGTTATGTGTTCAGACACAGCCCATCTGGTGGCGAGTCAGGAGTTGGAAAAGCGAGCCAAGCATGACTGAAGCGAGTGTTTATTAATAGCAACAATAAACACTAGTTTTGAAAATATATTTATTTGCAGTTTGGATGCAGAGTGGGACGGCTTTCCTCTGCTCTGACCACTGTATCCATGGTGGATACAGTGAATGAATGGACAACTGTGCCAGACTAAGTGCAATGCTTAGGAAGTGGGAGAGGCTCATGGCAGCCTTCACTCCTCTGAACAGTTGCTAAATATAGCAAAGTTTTATCATTCCTTCAAGGTCTGACAAGAGGACATTAGAGTGTCCTTCCAATCCAGCTACAACAACAACAGTTTCTGTCCACTTCGTGGCCACAGAGTAGCAATGAAGTCTCATCCTCACTGACAGGACTTTGAATGAACATGGCTGTTCAGGGAATTAAGTATTTAACATGTTTTATTCTTCAAGAGGCAGCCAAGATACTGCAGGACCCTCAAGCTCCCAGGCCTCTGGTAGAGGACCCGAGCTCAGAGGATAAGAACCACCCGCGGTGGGAGAGAAGGGAATTTTTTTTAATTTTTTTTTTATATATACTGCTCAAAAAAATAAAGGGAACACTTAAACAACACAATATAACTCCAAGTACATCAAACTTCTGTGAAATCAAAAGCAACACTTCCTAAGTGTTGCGTCCACTTAGGAAGCAACACTGATTGACGATCAACAATGATTTAGTTGTCAGACATTCAACTTTGTACAGGACAAAGTATTCAATGAGAATATTTCATTCATTCAGATCTAGGATGTGTTATTTGAGTGTTCCCTTTATTTTTTATATATATATATATATACAAATCTCTTTGGTTAAGCTATTTTTTTATTCTGGAATAGTCACATGTTCAATATTGTACTGGTGACTTTGTCTAAAAACTTAGCTGTAGTGTACTGCAGTAGCTAAGTTCAGAATGTTGTATTTCATCACAAGGAAATGAGACAGCAGCAAAATGACCCTGTTTAAAGTACTCGACCACTTAACATGTGTATCATTATATTATATTATATTATATTATATTATATTATATCATATTATATCATATTATATTATATTATATAGTCAGAATAGTGGCGCTGTTGAAGAATGGTGAAGAGACTGAAGAAGCTCAGGTGAAGTCTTCAATTAGTTTATTGAAATATGTATTAACCAGCTTTAATTTTTAAATAAACTAAATTATTTTATTATGAGAAGAACAGGTCAGGGAAAACATAGAAGAGCCAAGTGGAGTTTCCGAAGAATATAAAAAGGTATTTAAGGGAAAATCTGGAACCGATTGCTGTTCGATGTCAACCCATGCTTGAGGTGTCATCGGGCAATAGTAATGGGTAGCTGATGTTAGTTGGGCTGCCATATAATACCATCTGAGATTAGGGACGTGAAGTCCACCTCTTTCAGAGGGCAGATAGAGTTTTAAACGGAGTCTTGCTTTTCTATTACTCCAAATAAATTGAGTAAATAGTTTGTCCAGACTATCATAAAATGAATCTGACAACGGAAATGGAAGTGTTTGGATATAATACAAAAATTTGGGCAAGATTGTCATTTTTAATCAATTTATTCGGCCTATCATAGATATAGGCAGGTTTGACCATCTATTTAGCATTTCTGTGACTTTTTCCACAAGGGGATTGTAATTTGCTGTGCTTATGTCATTAATTGATGGGGTGACCTTAATGCCCAAGTATGTAAAATCTTTTGTTGTTGTTTTAAACGGTGTCGTCACAATAGGACTTCTCCTTTCTTCTTCATTAAGAAACATTAACTCTGACTTAGAATTATTAATTGTATATCCTGGATATAGGATATACAATCACCAAATTCTTTTATTAGGTTTAATAAATTGGGAATACTGATCTTCAAATTACTTATAAAAAATATATCATCAGCAAACAAGGAAATGAGATGATTTCTTCCTCCAATTCTAATACCAGTTATTCCTGTATTTGCTCTAACAGCCATCGCCAGAGGTTCTATTGTCAACACATAAAGTCGTGGTGACAGGGGGCAGCCCTGTCTAGTTGACCGTTGTAAATTACAAGGTTTTGACATGTTATTATTAGTTAAAACTTGTGCTATGGGGTCAGTATATAATAGTCGTATCCATTTTAGAAAGGATTCACCAAATCCATATTTGGGGAAACTTCAAACAGATAATCCCACTCTATTCTGTCAAAAGCTTGGCGTGCGTCTAATGATAACATTGCTGTGTCTCTACAATTATGTTTCTCATGCAATACATTCAGAACCCGTCTTATATTATGGTAACTTTGTCTTGTTTTAATAAATCCTTGTTGGTCATCTATTATTAAACTAGGCAGGTATTTATCTAATCTCCTAGAGAAGCTTTACACTAAATCTTTGCATCACATCCCATCAGACTGATTCCTCTATAAGGAGCATTCAGTTTGTTTGGTTTTAGCTGGAGCGTTATTGTGGCTAACCTCAGTGATTCTGGGAGTATTCCAGCTTCATATGATTCCTCAGACATGTTGAAGTGGTGGGATTCATTTATTTTTAAATGCTTTATATAATTCTATTGGAAGTCCATCAGGACCTGGAGTTTTACTATTCATGCCGCCTATCGCTTCAGATAGATCTTTTATTGTTAAAGGACTATCAAGAGTTGTTTTCTCCTCCTCTAACAGGGTTTTGAATTTTAATTGATTAAGAAACGCCGCTTGTGTGTCGTCGTTTCCAGAATATTCAGACGTATACAAGTTTTTGTAAAATTCTCTAAAATTTTCATTTATTTCTAAAGGGTCTGTGGTTAAAATGTCTGATTTTGATTTTATGCTATTAATTATTCTTTCCGCCTGTAATTTACCAGACTTTTCTCCTTGATCATAAAATGCTTGCTTTGTCCACATTTAGTTTCTTGCCACTTTCTCTGCTGTTAATTTATCATATCTGGTTCTTAAAACATTCAGTTTGTGTAATTTTGTCTGATCAATGCTCTGATAAAATTCTGCTTCGCTGGATTTAATTTGTCTCTCTAATAATTTTAATTCTTGGTTATATTGTTTATTTTTATTACTACTATAACTGATCATTTCTCCTCTAATATAGGCTTTCAAAGCTTCCCATCTAATACTAGCTGTTGTTTCATCTTTATTCATTTCAAAATACTGATCAATGCAAGTTTCTATAAATGTAACAAATTTTGAGTCTTTTAGCAAAAGTGTCTGCATCTTCCATCGTTTCATCCCTTGGTCAATCTTATTTACTTTAATTTCCAAGGATACTGCAGCATGATCACTAATTACAACACTATTGTACCAGCAATTCTCCACGTGAGGCAATAACTCCACGGAGATAAGAAAATAATCAATACACGAATGGGATTGATATGAGCTTGAATAACATGAAAATGCCTTATTAGTTGGGTTTCTTGTTCTCCATACTTCATTTATTCTGAAATCTTTTATATAATTAAGGAGTATTTTCCTGGTTTGTGGATGACTGGTATCAATTTGAGTAGATTTATCCAGGCTTGGGTTAAGGGTACAATTAAAGTCCCTCCTATAATATAAAATCCCTCCAAGGTTGACATGTCATAATGCGAGGTTACCAGGACTCTAAGGCAAGCAACAACTACGGACACTCAAACAGTATTAATAAATTTATTAAACAGGGAAGTGAGTGGAGGGACGGCGATCTGCAACACCAGGGAGGGACCAGGTCAGCGGGGAAACTGAAAGAGGAAGTGGTTAAAGGGGGAAATAATGAAGGGAACGAGGGGGTAACCTGAAGGGAGCTTACGGTCAGTGGGTAGAGGTAGGCTGAGGGGAGTACTTGGGAGTTCCAGCAGTTGGCGTGGTGTGGAGCCTTCCAGATGGGGGGTTCCTGCAGGAGACTGAGGGCGGACAGGCAGCAGCTGAGTGGCAGGTGTAACGTACCCAGGTGCAAGGTCCAGTGGAGCAGCAAGGATCAGATTCTTCAGGTGAGTCTGTCTCAGAGGGTGTCAGCATGGGTTCACTAGAGGAAGGAGTAGATTGAAAAGAGTCAGAACAAGGAGGACACTGGAAATACAGCACTGATTGCTACAGAGTACCACAGTAGAAGCGGAACCATCTGGCATCTAAATCTGGGAAGCCGCTCCTCTTTAAGGACCTTGCAAATTGGAGGTGATGAGTAACAGCTGGATACCATCAGCCTGCCTCCCTGTGAAGGAGAAGAAAACCACTCCCCTGCAAAACCCAACATGACAAGGTTAAGAATAAATTTTCATAAAAGGATTGGTTATCATTATTCGGCCCATAAATATTTATCAAATTCAGTTTTAATGTTGAAATATGTCCCTGCACGATGATATATCTCCCTTATGGGCCTTTAATTGTCCTTATAATTTAAATGTTATTGACTTATGTATAAGAATAATAACTAAAGGAAGAGTGATACCTGACCCTGCCATCTTTTAGTTATCCAATGTATTTCTGACTCAATCAAATGAGATTCTTGTAAAAAAATTATTTTAGACTTCAAATATTTTAATCGGTCTAATACTTGTTTCAGTTTAGTTCGTTTTCGTATTCCTGACATTCCAGCTTGTAATTTTGATATTCAAACCCTTTCCTTTGGTTGTTTTTTTCCATATCAGGTTAATTTACTGTTATACTAAAATAAAATAGGCAAAAATAGTGCAGAAAATGCAGGTTTGCACACATTCAACCATACCAGACCCAGAACTAGTCACGAACAATCCCCAAAAGAACTTTAGCATTTCTTGGTCTGAAATGCCTCCCCCTCCCCTTGAGCCCAGTTTCTGGAGGACGTTGATCCACATTAGAGGAGCAACTAGTCAACATGACGTCACCAAAGACCTCACCAAAGCTCTCCACAGCAGACAGTGTCCAGCTATAAAATAATACCATTAACCCTTGATAGAACGGTAATAACTTGCTTAATGCTGAGCATTAAAGCCAAAACAGTTCATATTAGACTACAGTATGTGAGCCCATAAGAGCAGTCAGTTATGTTTATATGAACCTCCCATTAACTTCGCACATATCCTGGTTATGATCCGGTTATTGAGGAACAGCCGCATAAAATGTCTTATCAGTTTACCTGTTTCTTAACCATGACTCACTGATCAATTGCATCTGCTGTGTTTATTTCGGAAGAGTCTTGTAAAATGTTTCAGCTTCTTGAGGTGTTGAGAAGAGATGGATCTTTCCACCGTGCAGAACTCGAAGTTTGCAGGGGTTGTGTGGAATCCGTGGAATGCATCGATGTCGACAAACAGCTTCACCACAGGGTGGAACCCGCGTCTGATCCATACCATCTCTGCAGATAGATCCTGTGCAAACATAATTGTGGCCCCGTCTTGCATATCTTTTTACCTTGCCTCTCAGTACACAAATTCCTTCTCCGGGAACTTTAAGAAGCGAATCAGAACTGCTCTGCCCTGGGCCATGGCTCATGTTTGACTGGAAAGTTACTGCATGCAGGGCTGGACAGTGAGACGGCACACAGAATTATCAGTGAGATGCTAAGGTTTTATGCTTTTCATAAAACCTTAGCATAATACCTTTTTAATACCTGTTCATAAAACCTTTTCATAATTATGCTTTTCATATCTAACAAATGTTAGATATGAAAAGCATAATTTTTAATTATATTTGTAGGGCAAACTGTTGCACTGATGTAGAGAGTTATTCAAGAAGAACAAAACTTATTTTTTGCATTTTATTTACTGTACTGAGTTTAAAACTGCTGAGTCTCATTTTACTGGCTATTTTTTACTTTAGAAAGAGGCAGAACCAGTTCAACTACCAGTCAACTTTTATCAATGCATTTTGACAACAATCAAATGTATTTTGACCAATAAAATATATCAGAATCTGATAGCTTGTGTGTACTGGCAGAGTATTTATCTTGCTAATTGTGAGGCAAATGATGAAGTGAGTGTTGATCCTGGAAGTCATTTTGCCTGATGAAAGACTGAAGCCATTTTGTTCAAAACGAAATGGAAGATGTTTTGGGGCAATTTGCCAAAAACACACACATACAGGCCTGTGACAGTAATCAATAAATCAATAAATTAATGATAAATTCAAACAAATTCAATAATTTCCTGTGGCATGATTTATGTTTATTTCATTTTCTTCCTCTTTTTCGACCAAAAACTGGATGATAAAAGCTTTCAGGTTGGTGCTTTACTCTCAACTAGCCCTTTTTTTGAACTGGGGAGTCAAACCGGTTAAAAAACTGGTTCAACTCATTTGCCCATTTGAGATCCCCCCAGCAGGGCTGTTAGCTTTCCTCTTCAGTCCTGGGATTGGGATCTCTGGGATGAGAGAGATCTCATCCCAGTCCAAACCTCTCGAGCATTGTGATTTTATTTTTTTTTTTACTTTTCTTCCAGCTTTGTAGCACATAGCTCTGTCTTCACATAATTTATGTTTCATGTGTTTTTATATGCTTTTGAGTTCTGACTGATCACCAGAATTAAAGGCTGTCTTTTTGTTATTAAGTAGAGTTTTCAACCCTCTTGTTACTCATGGTTTGTTCTTGGGTAGCATTTGACCTTTTTTGTGGGGATAGAATTGTCCACACAGAAAGTAATGTAGTCAGAGATGCACACAGCTAAACTGTAGATGTTTTAGTGTATTCTTTAGAGGTAGTTGTAGATATGCCTTTATGTAAGGAACCTCTCAATCGGGATGACATAATGAACCCAAAATGTCTCAGGGGCACCTGCACCCCTCCCAACCCCACTAAGAACTTGATTTGGATAGTTGCAAATCAGGTATGTGAGCAACGATAACGTAAAAACATTTTGAAGAACATTTTTTCTAAAAATACATCAACATGGTGATGTTCCTAAAGGAACTGTAGCCTAGTTTGTAATGTTTCTTACTTATGACCTCTTTAAGAATGTACTTTAACTTAAAACTTTCTTTATACTAGGCGCCTGTGGAGTTGACATGACTTGCATTGGAAAATCACTGCAAGGTATGTCCTACCTGACTAAATCAAGGTATGATTTAAACTGTAAATCTTAGAATTGATATTTATCTAAAACTGGCTATCCTATTTTTGTTACTCAGACATGGTAAAGGGTGCTGACTATCTTGCAAGTTCCTCTTCTCTTGTCAGTTCCGAAAACCCATATGCCACAATAACGGATCCCCCCTCGCCAACATCCAAAAACACTGAAAGTAGCTATATGGAAATGAAATCACCCACCAGGAGAGATTCAGCATATGCAGAAATTAGTGACACCAGTCCAACTAATAGCCAGAAGGTTGATAAAGCGGGTAAGGCTTTTAAAGCTAGATTTTCTTTTTCTTTTTTTTTTTTTTCTTTGTAATTGTAATGGGTTTAATTATAAGCATGTGAAAACACAAATTTATTCAGATTTTTCATGTTAGGCTGCAATAGAAATATAATTAAATTCCCTATAAAAAGAAGTGACCATCTTTTGCTTTTAAAATCAATCATGATAAAGAAAAATGGGCTTTTTTGACAAAAATAAATAAAAAAACTGTGGGAAAAGTGATAACTGATTTCTACAACAAAAAGAAGAAATAAAATGTTCAACCTAAAGTTTGGTGGATGGGGATTACAATGTGGAGTTGTTTTTCAGAAGCTGGACTTGGCACTTTGTTCAGCGGTGGGCAACTTCAGGCCTCAAGGGTTGTCCTGCAACTTTTGAATATGTCTCCACTTCAACATGCCTTAATCTAATGATGAAGTCATTAAAAGGACTCTGAGAACTTGACTGCACTTAGGAGGTGATTCAGCTATTTATTTAAGAGCTGCAGAACACTGGCCCTCAAAGACTGGGATTGTCTACCCCTCCTTAGTTCCAAATGAAAGGAACTCTGAATGCTTCAGTATACCAAGACATTTTGGACAATTCCATAGTCCACACTTTGTGGGGACACTTTGCAGCTGGCCCTTTTCTCTTCCAACATGACTGTTCTCCAGTGCACAAAGCAAGGTCCTTAAAGACATAGATGGCACAGTCTGGTGAGGATAAACTTGACTGGCCTGCACACAGTCCTGACTTCAACCCCATAGAACACCTTTAGGATGAATTAGAGCAGAGACTCAGAGCCAGGCCTTCTTGTCCAATGTTACCTGACATATGCGCTCCTGGAAGAATGGTCAAAAATCCCCATAAACACTCCTAAACCCTAAACATTGTGGACAAGCTTCTCAGAAGATTTAAAGCCGTTTTCACTGAAAAGGCAGGAGGGACGTCAAATTGATCCCTGTGGGTTATGGATGGGATGTCACTTAAGCTCATATGCTTAAGTGACATATGCTTTTGGCAAGATGGTGTATGTCAGCTGCTGGAACTTGTAACTTCTTCAGTGTAGTCAGAGTCTGTCTCGCTCAGAAACTGAGAGAGTTCACTCAGTTTGTCAAGAATGGTCTTTCTTTTTGTGTCCATCCCTTCTCAAAAATATTTTTGAGTTGCTTGGAATGATTTTTTTCCCATACTGTAATGCTATCCAGGAATATTGATCAGTGAATAGATCTTCTAGACAAGTGGCTTTATATCACAATCCGTTGAGACACACTTAGTCTCACTAATGATCATCATTGTGACACAACTAGCACCATTTGGCTGGACCTAACATTAAACTTTTTTTTTTAAAAGATTCTTAGTCAAAAAAGCAAAATTTGATTGATCAAGATTGATTTATAAAAGAGTAAAACATCCAAAGGGGAAATATATGTAAGAGCTACATAACTATCCTTTTACGTATTTTCAGGTATATTGTCAGGGTTTCGCATCAGTCGATGCTAATAATCATTGATTAGTTTTTTGTTTTAAATATTTGACAAATTGATGACTGGCTTGGGCTGTTCTAATTTCTTTTCTATTATTAGCTCTAAGTTGTAGGTATCTATTGAATTAACTCTTATTTGTTACAAGTTTTGTATTTTTGGAAGCTTTCTAGCTGTCCATCCTTCAATGCACACCATGCTGCGATTCCCTCGTCTACTGTTTAAATTCTGTGTCAAATTTAGGCAGCGTATATTGATTGTCTTATGAAATTTCAATAGGTTAGCGTCCTTCTAGATCTTCTATGTGCACCATTGTTTGAGTATGAAACCTGAAATAGGTCTATTTGGTTTGGTTGCACTGATAGAGTTCAGCATTAAGAGCCAAATTGAGGTTATCAGATTTTATTAAGTCAAAAGTAATTAAACATTTTATGTTTACGAATTACAAGATGCAAGCAAACTTATTTTTGTTTTCAGAGATGTGTATTAAAACCGTCCAACCCACTGGAGTAAACGACACCCATCTGCTGTTTGGGAAGGAGCCAATTGAGCAGGCAAAAAACAACCACATCTGTGATTCTGACACCCTGCCACCCACAGAAAGCTTTTTGTCAGAGACCAAATAAGTAAAGGCAAAGAGACTCAGAACCAAGACCAGCTCTCAAGTCCTGTCTTTGGCTCCTGCACTAGATGATCTTTATTAAATATTCCTGGAGTATGTATTATTATTGTTGTTTTCATTATTAGTTTTTATTCATATCAATGTCTGATATTATTCCTTTCTATCACGTGGATCTGTGATAGAGTCCTTCTATTTATTAGTATCCTTTATGTAAAGGAATTATGATGAAAATCTTTCCTTTTCATCGAAAGGAAAGATTTTTACTTTTTCAGTTATTCTTATGCATGAATGTAACTTTTAATCTTGTGTGTGCTTTGCTTTTTTATAGTGTTAAATATTTACCCACAAACTTAGAAAATTTTGATTTTAGGATAAATTTATGGAAAACAAAAGGTTCATGTCGCAATGAAACATGTATGGTGACGTTCACACTCCAGCCTGAAGCGACCCAGATCCGATTTTTTTTTTTTTTTGCCTTCATGTGACCTGTATCTAATCTTTTCATAACCATCTGAATAACGCAAATCAGATTTTTACAAATGCAATTTGGATATGTGGTCATGTATAAAAGAGTTCACAGCTTTCACACAAAATACTGGGGTACAGACAAATTGGCACTCAAAAAAGGGGTTTTTAGGAAACATACAGTCACCTCACAAAAAATAAAAATAAATTGTCAAGAAAAACATGCAAATAGAAAAAAACGAAAATAAGTGGAAATGGTTGTTTGAACAGCAGAGCGTTCAGCTAGGATTATAGGAAAACAGCGTGGGGAATGTGGGCGTTAAATCTAAACAGATGAATCGTGTGTATAAGTCGCACATTTTTAGAATAGAGATGCTTCGTATTCATAAAGACCCATTCAGAAAGATGAAAGCTGGCATGGATCGACTGAAGAATGACTGGATAACCTGTCAGCAGATCTCTAAGAACCATCATCATTTCCCAGCAGAATGTTGATCAAATGCTCCGTCTGACTCCTCTTGGTGATGTTCTTCATTAGAGCCAAACGTTTCACAATTATGCGGCTTGCATAATTATGAAATTACGCGAGCTGTAAGTTGTAAGTTGGGTGTGTAGGGATTATTTAAAAATAATCAAACCTGCTTGGAGTTGATCTGCTGATCCAACTGTTTTCTTTTTCAGTGAGAATGATTCACCTTGCATATAATTGCAGAATTTACTATTTACATTTGAGTGAGGTTTTCACATCATTTTATTTTTATTTTATTAATTTTGTGTGTTTTATTTTACTGTTATATATGGTTCAGTTTTATGATTTATGTTTAAACAATAAAAGATTAAAATCATAAAAAACATCGGGTTCAGTGCTTCTTTTTCTAAATAACACTGAAAGAAGTCAGGTTTCAGTGTTCTGAGGTGAGTTTTGCTGCATTCTTATTGTCCACAAAAAAGTTTCCGTTTCTGCCACACATTATTACAGAGGGTAAAAAGTTTGCACTGCACATTGTTTGTGAGCATGCACATGTAATGTTCACAAAGTCGAAAAGAGTATCATATATTTAGATAAATGAGCCAATAGGTTCGGCTATCGGAGCACAGTGGGTTGTTTAAATGACACACAAAGACTGTTGAATTAATTTAAAGAACAACTGGCTTTAGTAACATAAACCATAAAATTGGCAAACAGTTGTACAAGACACACAATTATGAAAATAAAATTACATACAATAAAACTAATAAAATAATAGTAATACTTGGCCAAGCGCTAATTCTCAGTTTTAGACATTTTGGGTTCTAAATTGTAATAGATGATGAAATTCAGTTCCAATTCAGGTTTGACTCATCATCAATCACAGGAGGAGAATTTCCTACACAGCAGTTAGTTATGTCTGAAATAAAAACTGCTCCAATAAGTAATATCCCAAAATTCCAGGATGAAACAAAAAGAATGAAAAATGTCACTCAGTGAGTGATGCAGGCCTACCACACAGGGAGTGCAGCAGGACTCCAAATGGAAAAGAAGGAATCCATTTCTTTCTCTAAGTCAGTCTGCATTCTGAAGTTTAGTTCAGAATGCAGACTGCATAGCTGTTGGCTAGGTAGACTCCCTAACTGAGGTACATACAAAAAAAACACAAAACAATGCAAAGTGCAAGTACTATTAAACAAAACAAAATATAAACCACCAGTAATGCTAATCAAAACAGACAAACATCCATAAACAATCTATGACATTCTTAATTTAGAAAATTCACTTTGAATAATTTACCTTAACTAGTCTACAACTTTAAATTTAGGCAGTTTGTTTTAAATATCCATTACGCTTGTCCTTAACACTAAATGTAGCAGGTAACTTCAGTTTTACATCTCTTTATATTCAAAGAGATGTAAAAAGAGATGTTCAAAGAGATAAACAACTGAAAACAACAGATCATTTGATCTGTTGTTTTCAGTTTTTTTATCTAAAACAACTTCTCTGGCTTTATAGCTTTTCTGCTTTTTATGGCACGTTTCAGAAAAACTGAAACTGTGCAATACCGCCACTATCTGGTCTGGAGTGTGAACTAGAGCTAATAACTGTTCACAAATACATCATACATCTGAAAATTACGGAGCCTTCTCGGGGACATGGGAAAAAATGTTCTTTTGCGTTCCCTCACAATAATCTGCTGATCAGTTCTGCTGCATAACTGAACACAAACATTGCTGCATAACTCTTACGGTGCCGCCGTACCTTCTGCTTTAATATAAGGTTATGTGAGGTTTTTCTATGAATGTTAATATCTTGTCGTGAAATACCTGAAGTTTTTTATCTTTTTCTTTGGGATGGAAAGGCACCAACAACCTATGATATTAACAGAAACTTTAGGTAGGAAAGAAATAAAAATACATCCTAATTTGGACAAAGCTCATTGTGCAGGTCCTGTGGAATACAGAGAGAGGATGGGATGAGCGCATCGAAGGACATCTGCTTCAGTCCTGGGTCGAATGGGAGGAAGAACTGTCTAATCTCCAACATATCATCATCCCTCGCTGCTACAGTCCTCACAGCATCACTGGTGCTACAAACGAGGTTCACATCTTCTGTGACGCCTCTGAGAGGTCCTATGGAGCTGTTCCCTATCTGAGAGTCACAGAGCAACAGGCACACATCTCCACCTCATTCATCATTGCACTCTCACCCTGCAAACAGGTGTCGATTCCCTGACTGGAGCTGTGTGCTGCGTTGACAGGAGCTCAACTAGCCAAAGTGCTCCAAACTGAACTCTCATTACCCCTGCACTCTGTCTATCTGTGGACAGATTCCACTACAGTGCTGCAGTGGATCCAGTCCAGTTCCTGCAGGTACATAGTTTTTGTTGGGACTCGGATTTGTGAAATACAGGAGCTGACCTCCTCAGAGCAGTGGGGGTATGTGAACTCTGATGAAAATCCAGCTGATGACATCACAAGAGGGAAACCACTGTCAGAGCTCACCATCTCCAGCCGCTGGTCACAGGGCCCACACTTCCTTACACAGACTCCTGACATCTGGCCGAAACCCCCAACAATCTGGAGATTGTGACAGTGAAGACCTCAGAAAGACCACTTTCTGTAGCTTCACAACTACGTCTCACAGTCTACCAGATCCTGCACAGAGCACATCATTAGAGGACCTGGTTCTGGCCACTCACCAATCCCTGCATGGAGCGGCTGGTACCTCCTTCACTGCTGCTGAGCGTCTTGAGGCAGAGACTCAGCTGCTTCGCTCTGCACAGAAGGACAGCTTCCCAGAAGAGGTCAAAGCCCTCCAAGCAGGTGACTGTGCGCTCAAGCAGTCGTCTCAGTGCTCTTTCCCCTGAATATGACAGTACTAGTGGACTGATTAGAGTTGGAGGCCGCCTGCGCCAAGCTATTGATGTGGACCCTGACAGCATCCATCCGGTTGTGTTAGCTCCTGATCATCCTCTGACTCGTCTCATCATAAAGCACTATGATCCTCAGCTGTTTCACCCAGGTGCAGAGAGACTCTATGCAGAAATCCGGCACACTTATTGGATTCTCAGAGGTCGACAGGCCATTAAGAAACACCAGCACCAGTGTGTGGATTGCAGGAGATGGCGCGCCTCACCTTCCACACCAAAGATGGCTGACCTTCCCTCAGCTCGTCTGAGACTCTACAAACCCCCAATCTGGTGTACATTCGTAGACTGTTTTGGACCGTACTTAGTCAAGGTTGGACGTCGAAGAGAGAAACGATGGGGATCATCTATAAATCTCTGACCACTCGATGTGTTCACTTGGATCTCCTCCCCAGCCTTGACACCAACGCTTTCCTTTTGTGTCGCGGCAACAAGTGGTGCTCAAACAGGGACTTGAAGTGAACAGGAACTCGTAGTGAACAGGGACTCATGATAAATGATAGTAGGAGGGTCCTTGTTTCTAGGTGTGTAAAAACAGAAGTGTGATTCTGAATAACACACTTAGTGTGATAATCCTAAGAGAGTAGGCTTATCGGTGACTGTCCGAGAGACGACCGCAGTCACCACCCTCGCAGTAACTGTACACTGTGCAGGTGAGGTAGTGCTTTTACTGAGGATAAGTGACCAGATCCAGACAGTGAAGCTAGAAGCAAAGTCGTCTATTTTGCATCCTGACCTGAGGCGCTAAAGGGGGCTTTGCAAAAGGACAACTCGAACCGACAGAGAGACGGGGTGATGGATGATCACTTCGGGGAGGAGAATCTGAATCGGAGGAAGCCGGCCGCCCAGATCCCTTTGAAAATGAAGAGAACTCAACAGAACTGCATCAGCTTTCTGCACAGCTGCTGTGAATCAAGACCTGAAGCAAGTGGGAAGTTGGTTCCAAGAATGAGGAACTGAGACTTCAACGCCTGACAAAGAAATGCTGGCTCACTCTTGCTGGAGTGTTTTGTGATGTATTGCTGACAAGACAAAGACCAGCCTGCAAACACGCACAAGAAACAGAGAAAAATATCATCAGCTGACGATGACGAGGAAGTACACGGCAGCCTCCACCGCGGCCGTCGAGTAGACCTTCAGCAACAGAGGAACGAACACCAGCATCTGACATCAACACAAAAAGCCAGGTAAAGTCATCACACGGAGTCAAGGCCACAAGTACCCGAGAAAAGCACTTTGACAGCGCAAGAGGAAAACAAGTAGCGCATCACAACTTATGGAAGAAGAAAGCAGAACTGAACTGAAGCTCAGCCTGAAACTCGAGGTGCAGCGACAGGGCGCACACTTGAAAAGAAGCCCAATGGAGGGGCAAGGATGAAAATCGCATCATGCAACCAAGAGATTGTCTCTGCGGGAGTCGAGGTGTGACAAAAAACACCTAAGGATGGGTGGTCCTAGTGAATAAGGCACTCGGATATGCAGGCGTGCTACGCAGCCGTGAAGAACTGAGAAAGCTTCTGGATGTCCCTTGGGCTAAAGAGACATCCAGATGCAGCTGCGGGACTGTTAGGTATGTGGTCGGTACGCAGGGCACACAGAGCAACAGATGGAAAGGTTGTTCATCAAGAGCACAGTCCCCAGGGGTCCAGCCTGCATGGATGTAGCAGAGCCAATAACAGGAAAGAGAGGTGAGAAGAACCTCTTGGTGCTGATGGACACAATGACAACTGCTAGAAGAGCAGGTCTTCACCTGCAGAGGAACTCCGTTCATGTCACAGAAAGCAGGGGAGACGAAGACACTTCTCCTTTTTGCCCCGAGAAGGAAAAGGGGAAGTTGCAGCTAAAGTGTCATTAAAGACAAGGCAGAGAGTTTGGATTAAATCTCAAGCCTGCAGCTACGGTGATCAAGCTGAGATTCACTGTCCAAGATTTAAAGCAAGTACTGAACTGTAACACAGTACTACTGATGTTGAAAGGGGTCCATGAGGAAGTATTGCTCACGCTCTTAGCTAAAGCGAACCAGAACATTACAAGAAGATGGCCAGTGAATCAAGCACCATGCCATCCTACATTAGACTGGCCACTATTACAGGGTGGTTGCTGTTCAAAGAACAACTTCAAGGCTATTCAGGAGGGTCCTGAAGAAATTGGACTATGCTAAAGAAAAAAAACTCCTGCCACAACCTGATGGATCAAACTGGAAAAGGGGCTGAAGTCATGAGGGAAAAGAGGCTTCATAGAAAATCACCAGGATCAATCCTGTAACAAGTCATTCAAGTCAGACCCAACACCTGGAAGGTACGGATGGAAATCTTTTTTTTTTTTAAGAAAGAGAGAAAAGAAGATGCCATCTGTACACTGTGAAACATTTGAAGGTGGTTTAACTTGACAATGAGAGTCCACCTGCTGCCTTTAAAATGCCATTCAAGTTGATAGAAAATTGGTTTGGTTTTATCTCAGAAGTTACTTTATGAAGTTGATTTAACAACAGTAGACAAGTTATCTAGAAACTTTTTCAGGTTCATTAGTTTTGAATTCTGAATTGTAGTTAATACCTTGAACTGAAACCACCAAATAGTTATTTGGAGGGAGAAAGTTGCCGTCACCTAGTTAAAGAGCAGACAAATCTCTGTAATTTCCAATTTTAAGTGAAGTAAATGTTTGTTTTACTTTAGAGTTATTTGGATTTTTGTTTAGAATTGCATCAGTAAAATTTCTCATATGAGAATGTTTTTTTTACATTATAATAAATTCTGATCAGAAACATTTAGTGTGAACAGGGTTTATTTTTTTAGTGATGTCCTAGGAACTCTAGTTCATTTGACTTGGAAATTTGTAAAATTAATAAATACTTAAAACAACTTAGGATTAAATTTACGTTTAATGCACTCACACATTTAGGTTTAAGATTTAAAACTTGCTGAATCTGTTTGACTTAAAGCATAGAAAATAGTAGAAACAATTGTAGACGGCTCAAATGTTTTACAGTGTATATGTGTTATCAAACAGCACACAAGCTGAATTCACTCCTCAATGCACGGTATCAGAAGATTTTTTATTGTTTTTTACAAGCCACACTGTCTATGATCAACCTGAGGACTTAACTGTGTCCCATATGATGGAAAGCATCCAAAGAGAGAACTGTTTTGTTTTTGAGGGTTTTTTTTTCACCACCTTCATCAACCTTTAACCTGGAAAGGGAAAAGGTCGACACTTTCCTCTTGGGACTTAGCAACTGTTTCAACAGTAGACATCCAGAGCAAATGTCCTGGATATTCAAAGCTGTAGGTTTTGATGCCTCCGACAACTCCAGTACCCCTTAACGACCTCAGCTACGGAAGAGGATCACGATTACGGATAAAGCATCATACTGCTTCTACTTTCTGCTTTGCGATGCTGAACATCCAGAGTTTTTAGGTCCTCTGCCTTAGCTCATCTTCTCTTCCCTAAAGAAGAACCAACAGTTCATCCAGCTGAGGATTTATGTTCCTGTAGAAGAATCAGAGCGGTCCAAGTTCTCATCGACATTCATCACCTCATGGGGGAAATCAAAACTCCAAGGAGGGGTGTCAAGAGAAGTGGAGTTTTTATGACTTTACTGAGAGACCTTCAGGAGAACTGAGGATGAAGAATATGCTTCTTCACGTCCCAGCATCCCAGATGAAGCTCTTCTTCTCTCCAGGGAATGAGGACGCAGAACTGCAGGAGGGTGTTGGACTCCCAGCATGTGAAAGGTCTGACCTCGAGGAGGGGGTGTCAAGAAAATCCGAGATCATCCCACTTTCCCATGCTGGAGATTTTAGTTAACAGTAACAAGTTATCTATAAAATTTGTCACACAAGTGACATCTAGACCCAACAGTAGACCCAGACTGCAATAAAATAAATCTGGCTGTGTGTGTTGTTTTTGTCTCCTGTAAAACTTTGCTTTAATTCTACTTATTTTTTCTATCTAATCATAAGAAATCATAGTCAGAGAGAGAGAGAGATGAGACAGGAAGAGCAGGTTTCCTGAAAAAAGAGGAAGTAAGTTTCCAGCTTGCAGATGTATAAAAATAGCTGAAACTATTCCATGTTTCAAAGCATGAACGTTTTAAAGGATGAAATCTAAACTTTTGAGTAATTAGATAAGATTTAAAGTAAAGTACTTATATTAATATTGGTTTACTTATAACAATACTTACGTCTACACTTATACTTGTGGGGACACTTACAAGTAAAACAAGTAACTGTAACTTTGGTATCAAATAATTACAATAATAGATTATTCTTGGTTTCTTTTCAGAACATCTATAATAACTCACATTATAATTATAATAAGAGTAATAAGTTGTGGTTATCATACAATTATAAATGAATGCTAAATCGAAGAAACTAAAAGGGTTATGAATGTGATTTTGATATTGAACTTGAAATGGTGTAAAACGTGTAATTGCTATTAAAGATCACTGATGATATGTTGGAGGTAGATAGTAGGTGAAAGTTTAGGGGTAAAATGGGAACTAACAGGAGAGCAGAGATGACCAATGCCTTTTGGAGATAGATGGTTGAACAACTCAAAACATTTCAAGGAAAAGCCAAGGGAGGAATGTTGAGCAACCCTGAGACATTAGCCAAGACATCAGGACAAAATGTCTCTAAGACAGTGATGGATATGAGATCATCTGTCCAAGCAGTCAGCCAATGAAACAAGCACAGCAACAGTGTTAGCCAATGCAAATGCACCAAAAGGATGGATAAACCCTATATAAGGGGAGAGCAAAAGAAGAATCTTTGGTTGGATCCTCCAGGCAGCTTTGAGCCAAGACCGAGATGGACAAAGAACTCTGCAGCTGAAGAATAGCTGGGGCCACAGGGCCGAAGACTGTCCTGCACATGGGGACCAATCCGTCAGGCCTGCAAC
>VMRN01000185.1:148242-169220 GCA_010277015.1 Poeciliopsis turrubarensis
AGCAAGTTTTTTTCTCTGTTTATTCCTCTCATCATCAACAATAAATCGTGTCATTTGCTCCTTGTTTTCCAGAGTTATGAGGGGGGAACCATATATTTTAGCTAACTAAAATAATCTGTTCCCCCTCCATAAATGGGAACAAACTACATTACCTGCAAATCCTTAACTGTGTTTATTCCTCTTTTCATCAACAGCAAATCATGTAAATTTGGTGGCATTTGTTGCCAAAATTATAAAGGGGGAACAGAATATTTGTTTGAAAACATTTCATCACTATTTGCTAGAGTTACAAGGGGGAACCATATATTTTAGCCACCTGAAATAATTTGTGTCCCCTCCAAAACATGGGAACAAATTAATTTACCAGAAAAATATTCCCTTCCCAGATTACTTCAACCATTAATTTTTAATGCTGGAAAGTAAAATGTAAAAAATTAATACAATGCATTCATGAGTCAAATTTTTAAAATATACTTTGTTTTGAACAATTCAAATCTGCACATAAAGATGAGGGATTGAAAAACAGTTGTAAGGTTTTTGGTTTGTCTTTTTAAATAAACATTCTTCTGGAAAGAGATATATTGAGAAATTAAGGAATGCAAGTGATGTCTTTGGCACCAAGAATTTTGAATGGCCTATCTGGTGACTTAGGAAGGGCCTTGGTCATCAGCCTGGACTTTGCATGATGACAGAAAAAGAACAAAGTTTGACAAAGTAGATCATTCCTGGCTTTATACCAGCACGCCCCACATTTGGAGGCCTCAATCTTCGACGCAGATGTCACGGGTTCGATTCCTGGTCCCGGCGACCTTTGCCACATGTCTTCCCCCCTCTCCTCGTCCTCCTTCCTGTCAAGTTACTATCAAAAATATGAGCCACTAGCGCCGCAAAAACTCTTCAGAAGAAAAAAAAAAAAAAAAAAAAAAAAAACTACATTGCACTCTGCAATACTTTCTGTACTGCCACAGGAAAGTCAGCCATTGACATGCATTAATGAGTAAAGAAATTAATAGAATGCCAGAATATAGGAACCTTTTCATAACACAATACAGAATAAACAAGACTTTGTTGAAATCTTGCAGCATTTAAAAACACACTTAGAAAATCTCAGTGGAGATACATCTAATCCAAAAGAAGAACAGTAGCTTTCATGGCCGTTTCTGTGTCTCTACGGAATCTGTTACCAGTCAGCCTCATTCAGTCCAGGGAAGCAGCTGCTGTTTGTAAAGTCCAGCAAGAACTTTGGCTGCACATTGGATTATGTGATGTTGGCTTAATCCTGTTACAGACTTGTGCCAATCTGTTCTGCTGATGTTTGGCAGACTGCGCTCCAAGATCTCTCCCACTGTAACAACCAGGCCGGACCAACGCAGGCTGTAGTCAGGCGGTGTAAGGGAATGAGCCTGTAGAGGGTCACAAACCAAGGAGATCCATTTTAGTGACTTCCCATTAACTACTTTAGAAGTTTACATTCAAACATACATAATATTTTAGCCTCTGACAAAGATCTGGTCAGTCTATTATGGTCAATAACAAACAAGCAATATTTCTGGTTCTCTAAGACCTGTAAGACCTTTAAGAGGCTCCTCCGACTTCCACTCAGTGCCTTATGAGACCTCTTTGAACTTATCAGTATAAAGACACCTGTTCACAACCTCAGTCACACTCAAAACTCCACTATGGTGAAGACCTGTGCAATTACACCAGAAACAAATTTGTAGACCTGCACCAAACTGGGAAAACTGAATCTACAAAATTGTAGCTTGTGTGCAGTAGCTTGGTGTGAAGAAATCAACTGTGGGAACAATAATTAGAGAAGGGAAGACATACAAGACTGATAATTTCCCTTGATCAGGTGCTCCACACAAGATCAAAATGATCACAAGAATGATCATTTTGATGATCATTCTTGTGATCATCAAGAATGATCACAAGAATGACCTGCAGAAGGCTGGGACTAACGTAACAAATAAAAGGCGACTGTCAGCAACACACTACGCTGGCAGGGACTCTCATCCTGCAGTGCCAGACGTGTTCCCCTGTTTGTGCCAGTACATATCTGGACACAACTGAAGTTTTCTAGAGAGCATTTTGGTGTTCCTTCCTAAAGAGTATTGGGAGAATGTCATATGGTCAGATGAAATTGAAGGAGAACTGTTTGGTAGAAACACTTGTTGGTGTGGAAGAGAATGAATGCTGAGTTGCACCCAAAGAACACCATACAGGATAGTGGAGATATCATGGTTTGGGGTCAGTTTCTCTGCAAAGAGACCAGGACGACTGATCCCTGTATATGAAAGAATGAGTGAGATTTTGAGTGAAAACTTCCTTCCATCAGCAAGGACATTGAAGATGAAACATGGCCAGGTCTTTCAGCATAAGAAAAAAGAAAAAAAAAAAAATCACACCGCCAGGTCAATGAAGGCGTGGCTTTGTAAGAAGCATTTCAAGGTCGTGGGGTGCCCTACTCAGTCTCCAGATCTTAACCCCATAGAAAACCTTTGGAGGGAGTTGAAACTCTGTGTTGCCCAAAGACAGCCCCAAAACGTACCAGTGAAGATTTATAGAGAATGTTTGACCTCTGACATTTCCACCAAATGATATATAAAATAGAAATGAGAAGAACTTTTGTTATTCACCAAATACTTACTTTCCTCCATAATTTGCAAATAAATTATTGTCATAAGAGCAGAAGTAGGACAAAATTCAAAACATTGACCAGATTTGTGTACTTTAATACTTTCATACCAAAGTTACTGGTATTTTCCCATGTTCTAAATGTTAATGACTAATTAATGCAGCATTTTCTTTCTGTGTTTTGCAGAACGATTCTATCACATCTTGCAGCCGCCGACTGGCTTTATATTTCAGTGAAGATCCTGAAAAGCTATTGAAGGAATATGGAGTAAAAGTCAGTTGTTTTAAAAAGGATATGTTCATTTGCAGTGTTAAATAAACTGTGGTGTAAATGTTTGTATTTCTCTTGCCAAGACTCAATGCCTTTGTGATGGAGAGTTGTTGAGTTTTATCACGACATTCATTTTTATTGTACAAATCACAGAACTTATCATTTGCAAACTTTGATGAACCCATACATTACCATTCAATTGTTAGAGAATTTTTTTCTCCTTAAAGATGTAAAACTTTCATAAAAAATATTTTTCTACATTTGTTAAAAGTGTCACCATAATAATATTATTATTTTATAATAACATTGTGAAATGATTTTTGTTAAATGTTGCATTAATGTATAATCGTGACTTTACCTAGATGAATTACAAGGAGACTACAAGTGGGGCCTTGCTTTGTTCAGTCTGGCTGTTAAAGTCTGGTCTTTGACAGCCTTTAATGTGGATTTGGATACGGAAGTGATAATGGCAGCCTCTAGGACAAGGTCAAATTGCAGCATAAAGAAGACCAGAACACAAGAACAAAAAGGAGGATCGAAAACAAGATTAATCAAATTGTAGTTAAAATTATAACTTTGTTTCAGGACAGAATCTTTTGCTACATATCAAAGATGTTTGCTTCAAAGTAGGCATCTTTGCTCTGTAACCTCAATAAAACGTTTTATGACTACTGGCCTTAGTCAAAAGGATGACCCTGGTCACAGGATGGGAGCAAGCTGCAGAATGAAGCAAGACAGACACTGGAGGGTTATATAGCAGGAGACAAAAACAAAGAACCTCAAATCTCACAGGGATTGCCTTTGGGTAACTCTGTATGCACATTTGATGCTTAAGTGGATCTCCAAGTATATCTTGTACTTTTAGTAAACTTTGGTTGATTTTAAGTCACTGACGCTTCTGGAATCTCCTGCTTCGATGAACCTTAGCTGGAGATGTGAAAGTTTCCAACATGTGACAGTATAGCATGAGACAATCTGTGACAAGATGGAGCTCAAGATTGCACCATCTCCACCTTCACAGTGAAGTCATTTATCATGAAGAATATAAAAATGGTGCAAGTATTTATGTAGGTTTGTCTCTTTTTGCCTGTTCTTAAAATGAGAATCCTGATGAAATCCAGGTGACAAAATTTCTGATGAGCTCTCCTGGTTTTGATGAGATGAGGCTTTTGAAGAAGAGTCTTGTTTCCCATTAGGCGCTGAAGAAGTGTGTGGGGGTGTGGAGTCGTTCTGGCCTGGATGAGATGAGACCTCTGATCTAGTAGCTGCAGCAGCAGCAGTAAGTTTGCAGAGAATAGCTTTATCCCACGTTTATTAAGATGGTGTCCGAAAGGTCCGAAAGGTGGAAACGTTCAGAGAAGATCCCATGGTTATCGATGAAGGTCACTGTGCTGGCCTGCTTTTATCAGCCATTTGTTTATAGATAGGAGTTGAAAGTAAGTTCAAGTCACCCCATCCTATTGCTGGGACAGGGCCACTAAGAAAAATCTTCTGTCTTAGTTTTCAAGTAGTGTTCAGCAGAATTTGTAAAGTCTTTTCAGAATCTCCGCTCGTTCTCTTGGAATCAGAAATGGGTGATTCCATATTCTGTCTCATCTCCGACAATAAGTACTTTTGGCATATTTGTGATTTTCTTGGTGTTTGCTTTGGGGGGTGAATGTGCTTTGTACTTGTGGATGATGTCTGAAAGTGAGGTTTCCCTCATGGGTTCTTGCTGAGGTGCAGGAAATCTGTTTTTCAGTGGGATTCCCACAGAGTCCGAGTGTGATATTGCTCGGGCTGGTTGTTTTGTCCTATGAAACAGGTCTGGGGAAATAGTTTCTCCTTGTTTGTTTTCCTTCGGTGCAGCAAGTGTTGAAACATTCCAGGGTGGGCTGCGTGGTGCAGGGCATGCAGCCTCTTCATTGTTTATAGGAAGAGTTGTTTCATTCCCACAAACACTGTTTAATGTACAGATTCATGTCCATAAGAGGTCCATAATATTTAGAGAACGGATTGTTCTCTATTTTCCTATTGACCTTGGACTCTTAATGTGCACAATATAGTTTGCGTTTGTACCTGCTGAATGTGATCCAGTGTCAGAGGAGTTGCCTGAGTGAAGACCTCCACGCAGATGCCATGACCAGGGTCTTCCAAGATTAAACAACCAATGTCAAACCACCTAAAAGCAAAACACAATATTTAGTATCACATTGCAACTCTAACATCTTTTGATTCTGGAGAGCAACAGCAACAGTTTATCACAAAAATTACTGGGATGTGTGTAATTTTTGGGATGTGTGATATGGCATAAAATTAAAATCCTAATATATGTATTGTGATGGGTGGTGTAATACATATCATGATATCACTTGTATAAAACTTACAATAGAAATGAAAAGAATTCACATACTAATTGACTGAAATATATCTGTACATGTTGAAACATGTCTAGCACATTTTTGTGCATGTTATTTGTACGTAATGCTTTTTTTTAAATTGAGCTTAATCTTAATGATGACTATGTTGTTTCTCTTTATGGAAACTCAGTAACTAATGTAATGGATGACTGCGTCGAATACTGCCTTCTCTTCCCAGAGTTGTGACTTGGACTTCTAGTTAGTTGCATGGCTGGTATTCAGCTAATTACATGCAGTTGCTTTAACGTGGAAAAACAAATTGCTTGTAATTCCTATCTTCCACACACTTTGCAGTTTACATTTCTCTGCTGCTGGTCTTGCTTTTTAACCCTCGTTTGGTTTTACGAGATGGGGTCAATTAAACCCTGCAAGTCTGTGCACAGACAGCGGGGTCGCACTGAGCCCAGATGTGCTTTTACAAGGTTTTCTTTTTGTAGTGTCACACCATACTGTCACACTGTCACACCATAACCATGACATTTGAGGTGCTCCTCCTGAGCATAGTGCGAAAACTACTGGAGTTTTACACCTCGCTTCCCCATTGGAGGTTAAACCTGAAGCCGATGTAGATAATTTATGTTTTTGCATCTGTCTTTTTAACAAATTCTTCCCTTCTTTCCAGCCACACATTCTCTGTTTTGATACCACGTAGTTATGCTTTTTGATGGTAATGCTTTTCAATGATGTATCATGTGGTTGGCTGGTAGCCTGCAGATCTCTATCGCAGGCCAAATTTCTATTGTTTTTACCAAATATCACTTGTTATTGAGCATCCCTACACTGTACTTCACATTTAAGTAAAGTATAAATGCAGGATTTTCTTAACCATGCAAGATTATCCAAACTGAGATAAACTTGCATGGTTTATCTCAGCAAGTTTGTGGTTCAGGTAAAAAAAAAAAAAAAAAACTTTCCAGTTTTGTTTGTAAGGGTCGGTTAGTTTCTTTGTGTGTGTATGCGTGTACTTGTTTAACTATCCTATTTAGTACTATTTCTGGCATATCTGAAGACTGATGGGTCTTTATGAGCTCTTAAAAGAGACCAAACACTGTACAATGGAAGACCTTGTTTAAGGTTAGGGAAAATTTCTGTGTCAGGCATAAATGCAGTTGCTACAATGAATGGAAGTCAATACAAAGCCCTAATATGGGTAAAAATACAAATGTGTGTGTTTTGGAAGTTTTGTTCATACTTCTCTGGAAAAAGTTCAGCTATGAAGTTTTCCAAAGCGACTACGGGCTGCTTCTCATGAATCACACCAGCTCGACGCAAGCCATCAATGCGTTCTTGAGCCCCCTGCAGACATATACATATGCTTACCTTTTAAGAAATAATTTCAAACAAGTTAAAAGTACGCTTCTGTTGTGATAAAATGCTGTCGTGTTTTTTTTTTGCCTGAAAATATAAGAAGCAGAAATTATATTGCTTACAAATGCTTTTTCTAACACCCAGTGAGCAGTTATTAAATTCAAAACAATCTCCAAAAATAAACTATCTTTGAAATAAAATGTTGTGTTATCATTCTATTTTCTAAAGTGAGATAAAGTAACTGAATTATTAGCCACCTTCTGTCCTCTAATTTTGATCTTTAACGATAAAGAAAAAATAACACTATATATATCCCTGTCTGATCCTAAGTATCACTTAAGGCATGACTGACTGGTCGGATTGGAATATTCTAAATAAAAAGACCAAAAATAGACTAAGTGATTGACAGAAATTCAATATCAAGAGTGGCAAACCAGTAATCTCGAACCAAACAGAAATTGTGGTGGTGTACGTGCTGTGGTAAAATAGTCAATATGGATGGTTTAGAATTTTTGTTTTGAGTTTTCTGTAGACTAGTTCTGGTGTGAGGGCCCTCTGATGGTGGAAAAAAGTACTATAGACACACTTGGATTTCATAAAGACATGTTGGTCTTCACTTGCTTCATACAAAAGAATAATGTATTTTGTTGGGTGTATCAAACTTTAAAGATACAAAAAGGTTTAATGAGATGAATACAGAAGGAAATACTGACAGTGAGGCCTGCAGAATACAAGAAATTGGCCAAAAACAAACAAAAACATCTCTTTTCAGCAAACCTGATCTATTAGTGTGGTCTTTAACTGTACCTTTGCTGTTGGGTGACTGGAGTTTAAATTGATCGGATAAGAAAAGCATGAGGAGGGCCTTAAAAATGTAAGGAACTGCCATCTAAAATGATGTAATACATGTCAGAAGCAGGGAAAGTATGGTGTGTATTTTGGTTATCGAAAGCTATCAGGGGTAACTGAACGCCGTTCCGTGTCATACAATAACCAGAATAGACCCCATAAATTTCTATGTTACACAAAGTAATCTTGCAACACCATAAAAAGAAAAAGTTTGAATTGATTTTCACCTTATTTTACAATGTTCTAAGGCACATGTGTCAAACTCAAGGCCCGGGGGCCAAATCCGGCCCGCCGTAGCTTTTTATGTGGCCCTCCACAAACTAGACTAAACACTAAGTGTGATTCAATATTATATTATCAATCATATCAATGCGGTTTTTATCTGTTTACTGCCAGTTTATATCAATCAATCCCTCCAGTTTCTTGAGAATTTAGTTGATGTTTGATTATAGTCCATGATTTATTCAGCCAGTAAATAAACAGTCACATTTATTATTAGTTCCTGAAGGGACTGAAAAGATCTTCAATAATATCATGTAATTTTAAGAATTACATGACATTAATATGTTCACAAACATATTAACAGTTTGTGAACAGGTTTTATCAACACATTCTGGCACAACCGGCCCTTTAAGAGCCTTCATGATCTTGATTTGGCCCAAAACGAAAATGAGTTTGACACACCTGTTCTAAGGCATACACCAGCGACCTTTTATCCACATGCATGGTAAAAGTGGTGATATATGGCCCATATGGCTTTCCATTGAACCTTCCTAACTCGACACAAAATAGAAACGTGTTTTCGTCCACCTTTTTTCAACTCTGAGAGGTGTGTTTTGATGGTAGGGTGGGGCGACCCCTCTGATATTGGCAGGGAATAAGCCAATATCAGAACACCACAAATATGAAATAAAATGAAAAGAGTTTAATTTGCTA
This sequence comes from Poeciliopsis turrubarensis, assembly GCA_010277015.1. Classification (NCBI taxonomy): domain Eukaryota; kingdom Metazoa; phylum Chordata; class Actinopteri; order Cyprinodontiformes; family Poeciliidae; genus Poeciliopsis; species Poeciliopsis turrubarensis. The sequence goes on from VMRN01000185.1 coordinate 156,643, forward strand.
CTTGCTGTTGATTTTTTGCCAACACTTTAACATGCAGTGTTAATAATATTTCAACCAATATATATTGGATGAAGTCTCCACGTGCAGCACATACAGTTGGAACTTGGTGGTTTGCCCAATAGCATGGCTTACAACTTTTCTTCTTTTGGAAAACTCAGCTCCTTCTAACAGTGTTTATCAGAAATGTTTTTAAAAATGATAAATATCTAGAAGAAGAAACAGTGAACTGACCTTAGCTCCAGCTGCATAGCCCACTGGTTGAGGGGCAATGTTGGACTGACTTGGCTCTCCAGTGACTGTTGCCATCCCAAAAACCTCCTGGAAGGCCTCTCTGACAGCTTGCACGCCCATATCCTTATCAGAAGCAACTACAATGTCAATGTCTCCACCTGACTCTGAGGGTAGCAACACAGAAGAATGAATAAAGACCTCCAAATGTTTAGTCACCTGGTTAAAGGATGAACTGTGAGAAGCTTAACCTACTTATGTATGGTGCCATGCCAGGGTCCAGAGTAGTGATCATGGACTCTACTGAGTGTTTTGTTTTATTAAGGACGTTCTTCACCACAGGATTACCTGCTACTCCCTAAAGAGGCACACAGGGAACACACGGACAAGATGACCATGGTTGGCATTTAGCTTCAATACTGTAGTTTTACATAATTTTTCTTTGGCATTTTAATAAATTAGAGTGCTTGACCAAATCATGTCAAATGGCAAAACACAGAGTATTTATAAATTCTATGTGAGACAATTTGTACTACATTATAGTTATTGTTTATTATGAAACTTAGACTCTGGACCAGGGGTCACCAACCTTTTTGAGACTGGGAGCTACTTCACGGACCAGAGTCACATGAAGGGCTACTTGTTTGATACGGACAGAAACTTTCTCAGCTCAGTCTTTATAACAATACTATATGTATAAATATGAGTAATCATACCTGATCATATTAATGTTAGGGACTACTGACAATAGTTATCAGGGATAACCCTCTTTACTATTAACAAAATTGTGAAGACAAAGATCTTTTGTGCCTCAACATCTTGTATCACATCAGTGTGAGTCTGTGGGGGTCAAAGGGCACGCCAAAGCCTTAATCTTATTGGTCAGTTTGCTTTTCTTATGAGTGAAAAATTGATGAGTGGAGTTTGAAGCTCCCGTTGCTCTAAGATCCTGCCTGAGCTTTTTACAGTGTGTGTGGTTCTGGTGGGTAGCCGGTTTATTTTTCTTGTGGTTTCGCGAACTTAAAACCTCACAGGTCACTCATTGGATGACACCAGCAGATGTCGAAAAAAAATGTCCTACAGATCGGAAGGTCCGCATTAAACTATCACTGCACCTACCCTGCAGGAGCACAATCACCTCACCAACACGCATCATGTGCGCGTCGCACAAAACCAGGTGTCAGACGTTCAAAGGGGGAGAAGGTGAAGCAACAATGTTTGCTTAATTTGTACTCTTTTGGGGAACGTTTTGACTAGATTAAATAGTTTAACCCAGTCTTAGCCCGACATTCAGGAAGAGCAGCAGATGTCCGCTAACTGGACCCGCCAGCTCTCCAGTTCGGGAAACATCAAAGAAGCTCATAAACCGGCAACCTGCCAGAACTGCACACAGTAAAGCTCAACCAGCATTCAAAAGAAGAACTATGGAATTCATTTTTTGCTTACAGAAAAAGCGCCAAGCTGCCAAATAAACACAAGCAAACGGACCAATAAGATTTAAGCTTCGGCGTGCCCTTTGACCCCCACAGACTCACATGTGGGCTACATACAAGATGTTTTGACACATAAGATCTTTTTTTATTCTCCACAATTTTGTTCACTGTAAAGAAGGTTGGATAATAAAAATTTGGGAAATTATTCTTTTCTTTTTTTACTTCATGGAAAGTCTTACGGTAGGCAGAGCGGGTGCAGCCGTACAGCTGCAGGCGCTGCTGCCCTCCGATAATATCCCGCAGGCGTCTGCGCATTGTTCTGAAATTTAACCATAGAAAAGAGTTTTATGCGTAAAGCAATTTAATTCAAACATTTTTTATAATTTAGTTTCTTTAAAAATTTTAAATATTAACAAATGTTATTACGTCAATGTAAAAACAATAGATTAAATAATTTCTTGTGCTCCCCAATTTCAATGGCTACTTTTAGAACTTGCTCCGCGGGCGACTGACGATGTCCCCTCTGGCGACCAGGGCATTGGTGACCCCTGCTCTGAACAGTGAGGGTGACTTTGCAGAATTATGTAAAATCAACTCTTTTGAACTTGATCTAAAGTTCAAAAAAGTTTATGTCCTTATTGTTTTTCATATTAAGTTATGAAAAACATAATACGAAAACATATAATGTCATATGTAAACATACATGAAAAAACACAAAAAAAACATACAGACATGAAAAAAAACATACAAAAACATACACGAAGTGTTTCCTTGACTCTGTTGAGAAATCCTTTTCGTGTTACCAGGCCCGGTGGCAATGGCGGTTATTGAGGAACATTGCTCACAGAGTCAGTTGTGCATTCACCTTCAGCCCTCCCCAACTGGAAGCCTTTTTTTCCCCTTTCTACCAGAATGGGCAACTTTTAATTATTCCTATCTCGATTTGATACAGTAGGGGCTCCCGCACTTCCCGTATCTGTGCCCTCTATACCTCTTTTTCAGAGGTCATAACGTGTTTTTCCGAGCCACCTTTAAACCTTTTACACCAGTGCAGCAGCAACTGCGACATGCTGCTGCTATGCAGAGGCAAGTTTGTGTAGCTCCCCCCAACAAAGTGAGTGAGCTGATTAATGCTGTAGGATGCATGTAATGCCCACCCCCCCCAAAACAACACCAACAAAAAAAACAGTGCCTCCCCTCCCTGCTAAACTCCTCTGGAGCCATAGCTTTTTAAAACATCCTAAGACTGCCTAGGAGAAGCAACTCCTTTTCTGAGGTGCAGTTTCCAAGCTTTGGAGCTTCCACCTTATAGAGCACCACTTCCCCACAGAGTTCCAGCAGACTGCTATTAGCAAACAGCTGGTAGAACTGTGCATCTGCTGAGCTTATTATAGAAGCTACTACACTGCAACACTGGTAGAAATGTTCATAAAGGATTAATAGAGGAGCAATGTTGTGATGACTTCCTGAAGACAGAGTTTCAGAAAGAGCAGAAAGTTTTAAACAGACAAAGCCAAATTTCAAGGTGTGAAATAAGGAAGTAACATTTATTTTGAGTAATATATTTTAAGTAATATATTATGGAGCCCCCTAGGGGACATGGAAAATTTTTTCTTTTGCGTTCCCTCGCAAAACTTTTGCGTTCTCTCACAAAAGGTTTGGGTTCACTTGCAATACTGTACTGATCAGATCATGCAGCATAATTGAGTACTGCAAGCCTTTCTTACGGTGCCGCCGTACCTTCTGCTTTAATATAAGGTTATGTGAGGTTTTTCTATGAATGTTAATATCTTGTCGTGAAATACCTGAAGTTTTTTATCTTTTTCTTTGGGATGGAAAGGCACCAACAACCTATGATATAAACAGAAACTTTAGGTAGGAAAGAAATAAAAATACATCCTAATTTGGACTGTTTCTGAGTTATTATCGAGGGGTAATCAGTCATCTGACAGTTTTAATTGTGTCTCTGTTGTGCTGGTTGTCTGAATGATTTAAAGGGCCGTTTTCATGTTCAGTTCCATATCAAGCTAAACAGACATAAACATCCAGTGAATAAATTGAATTTCAATCAGTTTTTGCACCAAAGACTTAATAATAATAAACACATTTTATTATTATAAAACATGGCAAACTAATGATAGTAGAGGGCTGACTGAGTTAACTCTGGAAATTTAATCTGTCCGTGTATCAATCAACTTCAAACCAAATCTTTGGTTTGGAATGAATTATCAATTTATTCCATTTTGATTATCAAGCTCCAAACTTTGCAAGAACTGACCAGCCTGTTCACCGCTTCCTCACACACACAAAGCCAGCAGGCCAGTAACCTTCAATATGAATTGAAGGTTACACTGATGTAAGGATTTCCATTCTTTGTGGAAAGCAGTGAATGAAGTTCTAACAGTTTCAGTTCAATATGAACTGAGGATTACTGGCCTGCTGGTTTTGTGTGTATGAGGAAGCGTGATGACAGTCACGCCCACATTGGCACACCCACCACCCAGGTGTCAAAGCCTTGTGCTCCTGTCATATCAATAATTACTTATTTCCTTCATATGGCTCTTTACAGAGCCTCGGTGAAAATGTGTTTATTACCATTAACTCTTTGGTGCAAAACACTGATTGAAAATCGATTGATTACTGCATGTTTAAGATGGAACGGCACTGAAAGCAGCTCTATAAACCATTCAGACTATGAACACAACAGAGACACCATTAAAACTGTCAGATGGCTATTTACCCCACGATAATAACTCAGAAATAGTCTAAATAGTTTGGATGTATTTTTATTTCTTTCCTACTTAAGGAAAGTTTCTTTTTATATCTTAGGTTTGTGGTGCCTTTTTATCCGAAAGAGAAAGCTATAAAATGTCAGATATTTCACAAGGAGATATTAACATACATGGAAAAACCTCACATAACCTTATATTAAAGCAGAAAGTATGGCGGCCACCTTACGAAAAGGCTTGCAGTATTCTATTATGTTGATCAGTAGATTATTGCGAGGGACGCCAAATCTTTTTCGAGGGGATGCAAAGGTTTTGTGAGGGAACGCAAAAGAAAAAAAAAATCATAATACTGCCCCTTTAAAAATTTGGCAGGGCATTCTGTTGAACAGCTTTCTTAGACAATCTTTTACTGCTCAAATAACTTGTCAATGTGTATGTTTTATTTTGTGACAAAATTGATACTGGTAATGTTTCTATTGGTACTTTCAGGTCAAATTGTAAGGCATAAGATTTTAATTTCTGTTTCACATTCTCGAAAAGAAGTCTAAACGTAATTTAAAGCCATGAGTGATTGCAGAGCTGTTACCTTTAAAAAACCCCAGATCCCTTTCGGGAAAGTGGTGTCTCCAGACAATCTAGGGTCCTCATCCTCCTCTGGGAAAGTAATTGGAGATCCAGTATTTAGTTCTCCTGTCACTGCTGCATGCTTATTTATGGTGTTAGACACAACACCTAGACAAATAAAACAGCAGACATTCAATTAAGAAAGACAACTAAAAAACTAAAAATATACCTATGTAAGAGATGTATCTATTTTTAATAAGCCTTTATTTAACAAGGTAAAAGCCCATCAAGTTCAAGATCACAAGTATGTGTGATATCACAGTATACGCGTGTATACTGCCAACACATATTTGGCAGTATACATAGTGGACATGCCAAATGAACCATAACAAAAAAATATAAATAGTGCAAAAAGTGCAATAGTCATTGCAGAAGCAATCAAAAATTTCAAAAGAAGTTAAGACTTAAAACATAGACACTGATGTTAGGATTTCCATTGATTGTGGAAAGCAGTGAATGAAGTTCTAACAGTTTCAGTTCAGATTGTAAGACTTTTTAAGTGGAGGGCAGAAAAATGGAAAGTTTTCATCTTTTCGCTATTTCCACGAGGAATATAGAGATACAACTGTCAAGAGCGTCAGGCATAAAGGCTTTCAGTTCACTGACAGAAATGGCATAAATAAATAGGAACTAGGCCAACTAGGCGTTGTGCAACAGAATAACCCAGAAAGTATATCACCTTTTATTTATTTAAGGATTGCATTTTATTTACATTTGCATCCCAATAAGTATAATATTGTGAAAAATATTCTATTTTTATAAAGCTAAACTTAAATTACAGTATATAGTCTCACAGTGAACTATTTCAGGCATTAATAGTTTCTTACAGATAATGATGGCTTACACATAAAAAAAACCCCCTTAAAATTGGCTAAATTTTGAGTTTAGCCATGACATTTTAATACATCATAAAACTACTCTGAAACATCAGAGTAATTTCAGAGGTTCTTGATCCAATAAAAATAAACAATCCTGACCCCCCAGGGCTCTGACTTGGGGTCCCTTCTCTTTATCATCTGCACTCTTCCCTTTGGCAATATATTCTGTATAGTTGATGTTTATCTTATCCGCCACCTCTTTCATTGATTGCATCTCTGAAATAAAACCTGCTTCCAAGGGTGTCCCATGTCATTATTGGGAGGGGGGGGACCTTAAACAGGAAAATGTCTTAAGACCAATTTTGTGTGTGTGTGTGCGTGCGTGTGCGTGTGTGCGGGAGAGGGAATGGGGGGAGGGTTGGACAACATTTCATTGGAACGTAACGTAAAATGTAGTGGTTTAAAAAGTTTTTAAACCACATTCAAGCTACAGGACCAAAAATTACTAGTAAACATGTTTTATTCACAGAGAAGTAAAACTAAAATTGAAATGTTGCTTACATAAGAGTTTTGTTCAGTCTGACTGATCTAATTTCTGCTACACCTTTACAGAAATGTAAGGTTCTAAATACAAAAGCTTTAATAATGAGTAACTCTTAACTCTTCCAATTTAATAAAAACTTAAAAGAGCTAAATATGAATGAGATGTTTGCTACCTTTGACAAAAAAGCTTAAGTTTATGAAAGCAGTTTTGCTAATAAGGCAGCTTATCATGACAGATTTTTATTGTTAATGTGTTTTTTCCCACTGAGCAGTGAAAGTAAATAAAATCTTTTGCTGAAAGTTTTTACTTACTGGAGGGGTTTTTATGTGTGCTGCAGAGCACACCTAAAAACATAAAGCTAACAGCTAACAGCTTCTCACTGTTCTCTCCCACTCCCTCCTGAAGCGCTAGGACCGTCAATTTCCGAACCAAACACTCCTGTAAATAAACGCCTTGCCTTGTGATCAACTGATACAAAAAGTGATCATTCATGTTATTACACGAGGCACACTATCCTCTATTAAAATGTTAAGTGATATTCAATATTTTAAATAAGTTTAATATAAAATACGTTTTCTTCAATAGCTTCCAAATCATGTGCCCCATTAACTCAAAATCAGTGTGACATTTTTCTACTGTATTGATGAAGTATACTCATCTTTATTACATTTATTACTCATCTTCTTCATTTTTAACTAATTTTATAAATATTTTTAAACAATGTTAAAAAAATGTATTACCTCAGAAGATCATCACATTTGTTACCTGTAATGCTCAATTACATAAAATTCTACCCCATGATCTATTTCATTACATGTTCACTTCTTACCTGAAATATGCTAAATACAACAAATATTAAAGTGTGATCTATGTCATAACCTTTGTTTACTCTGAACTGTTTAATTACACTAAATGTTTAAAGATGGGCTCTTTCATTTGGTTTGCTTGTTAAATTAATTGTTTACTGCAAAATGTCAGATTATGTCATCGTTTACTTTAATCACATAAAATGCTTATTTAAAAATATAATCTTCCATTACATATATGTTTATTACCTGAAACATCAAGACATCAAATTTTGACCTAAAATGTGATTAATTTCATCACCTGTTTACATGCAACTTGAAATGCTTGAATCAAACATTTCATGAATGTTTATCACATTAAATTATGAAATGAGAAAAAACAGACACTTCCAACTGATCACATATTTCAACACAAATGGTTCATGTTCCCTGCAACAGACTGGCGACCTGTCCAGGGTGTACCCCGGCTCTCGCCCGGAACGCAGCTGGAGACAAGCACCAGGGAGAAGGGTGATCAGAAAATGGATGGATGGATGGATGATGGATGGATGATGGATGGTTCATGTTCCTCTTCAGAGTGAGCAGCCTTGCTGCGCTCCTCTGCTGGGGTTTCCTCCTGAGCCTCTTGCTCCTCATCTTTAGCCGCCGCTACTGTGTTTTATAATGAAAATAGAGTCTCTGTAACTTGCTTCCCCACTTGTTGATCCAACATGGTCTTGCTGTATCGCATCTTTAACTGACGCACGTCGGTCTGATGTTGTGGAGTTTACCTTGCAGTGACCCAGATTCAGCACTGGAACCCAGTCTGGATTGAGCTCATCCATTTCATATGTCAGTTTGCCTTGAAGAGGACATATCGGAACACACATCAGTATTAATACTGTACATTTGATAACACTAGTAAAATAGTTTACGATACAATAATGGAAAAACCTCGATGTCCACTGACAACACTGACTATGCTACATAAAAAATATAAGCCCGACCTAAACAAGGTTGACCCACTTAAATGAACTCTACATAACTGAACATGAGTAACCCGGACAAAATCATCGCAAAACATTATGACACAACACCAACAAGGCGAATTTAGGCACTCACCATGTCTGGAGCAAACTTGTAGATATCTTGGGATGTTGGTGAACATAATATCAGGATGTCTCACCGCTGATACCAAGGCCATTCGTCTCCTTTTCTTCAGCACCAATAGCTTAGCTCCTTTAGCTTAGCCCCCTTGCGTTGTTTACAGGCAGGAAAACAGTGAAACAAAAGTCCATTTCCCATCTTTTTACCGTTTCAGTCATGTGATAAGACATTACATCCAATAACGCATTTGATAGAACTCCTCCTCGGGATTTCGATTCATCGATTTCAAACTTGGTCAGTCTGTTCATAAGGCATGTCCCATCTAAAGTTATCAAAAACGGTGAGTTTTTGAGCATGATGAAGGGGTGTTACCAGGGGTTAAAGTTCACCTACTCACCATAAAAAAAGAAACTGTTATATCTCCTACACAAAAACTCACAGTCACCAAATTTTCAGTGATTGATCATCATCGTGTCTCCTACAATACCCTATGGTCGAATGATGACATCTCTTAGGCCACGCCCCATGAGAACAGGAAGTGTCATGTTTTACTGTTAACAGTCGCTATCTTACCCCTATGACCTAATCAACATGAAATTGTTGTGGATTCCGACCCTGACCAGATTCAACAAAGCAGGGGGGCGTGGCGAAATGACCTGTAACGCTGTTGCCATACATTTGGCTCTGAATGCCACAGTTTCGGCCTGAGCTGCTCCAAACTCACTAGGATACATCCTTATACACCCACCGATACGAATCCGTCACAACATTTGGTGGGCGTGGCCTAATTTCTCTATAGCGCCCCCTACATCACTTTAAATGATCAGCCCCAAGCCATGCTTTAACCTACAATTACAAAACTTTGTACACATGTGTATCTTGTTCAGGTCATGGTCTAAAACCCAACAGGAAGTCGGCCATTTTGGACTGAAGTTCCAATTTTGACCCCATTTTTGCCATTTACAGCCTTTGCATTTGATCAAACTCCTCCTACAGTTTTTCAGATACAGACTTCAAAATCTCTCTGTGCACACTTGAGGGATCAACGGTCAAAAATTATCAAAGGATTTCTCGTACATCAAAGCATGTGGGCGTGGCTAAGTGTCAAACTTTGACTATTCCCCATGAAACATCAAGGTTCAATAACTTCCAAATGCAAGATTACAGCTACATCAGACTTCCTATATCTCTCTACAGTCCAGTCCTGACCACATTTACATGGTGAGTTGATGACATCACCTTAGCGCCGCCCACTTCCGACAGGAAGTCACCTGTTTTTCCTGCTGTATGTCTTACTTTTACTGTATTATATAGATGGATTTAATACTGTGCAAAATGACATGAAATGATATGACGATAAACTGTCATTGCTGGCTGCTGGCTGAAACCATGCGGGCATGGCAAAATGGCAAGTATCAGTCCCTCGCCATACAAATACCATTTTCTCTAAATCACACATGGATCATCTGACTGGCGCCAAACTGGATATGTATGACTTTTGTTAACATCTAAAGAGCCCAACAGCATTTAAACGTAATTTGACTCCACTGCGCCTCCTAGGTCAATCCATCAGCATGACATCGCTGTGCGGCTTTAATCTGGATTTGTATTTGGTTTTTGCGACATAGTATGAGAAGCAGCAATAGTTTTACTGCCCAGCAAGCTCCCTTTGCTGCTGAAGAACTTGATGACTTGCAAGAGAAAGTAGTTAATCTGGTGGTGCATCTTCCCGTTTATTGTCTTCTCCTGTTGTCTTTGCATATGTGCGGTGTCCAGATACACCACATTCTCTTTTCTTGCAAACTGTTCCAGGTTTCCACTCTTTTTTTTACCCAACTCTTCTGTCTTCTCATTCTTTTCTTTCATAATTGCTTTCAGTTGTTGAATTTCTCCAATCAAACGCATCAGGGTTTGTTGCTTCACCACCATACTCAGTTCTTCTGACATGGCATTCAATAACAGCTTGAGTTCTTCTATATCTTTTGTTGAACTTGAAGCCATTTTGCTACTTGCCAGATGCTGAGAATCCTGGTAGTTAACAAGGACTTTGCTGGTTGTTCAAGCACATTTAGTAAAAAGTACTCAACACTGGAAAAAATGGCAGAAATGGTCCTACAAGTCCAAACACTGGTTGGATATCAAAGTGCAGAACTTCAACATTTGCTTGGATGTTGAGTTGTATTTCAGATATTCAATAGATTTTCACGTTATTGCAGGCCAGATCCACACACTCCCTCCCAGACAGCGGCCATCTTAGTCTTCTAAGCTAAGTGCACAACTTTATAGTTATTCCCCTTAACAAAAATCAGTGGGGACAGAAACAAAATTGATTTGTGATTAACATAAAAAAAGTTAAATATCTTATTACAGTCAAAAAAAAGGGAATGTGGTGGAATTTGGTCTTATACAGTCATATTATGACTACTAATCTGTTCGTCATATTATTTTATGTTCTTATTCATAGTGTTTATGAACCAACACTAAATGAACCTTGCTAAGCTAGAAACCCATGGTTAGATGTCTTCTGCAGCTCCTTAAGAGCCAGACTGACTCTCTACTGTTTTGAATTTGTAATCCCTACCTTGGAATAAAACTTATTTTGCCTGCTGCTTTTCAGAGCCAACTTTGAGCCATATCAGTGTGCACACAGAACCTACTCTGAGACTTACTTGGAGCTTTAATCTGACCTGTTCATGAGTTTTTGAGCTTGTGGCTCTCATATCATGGTATTAAATAAACTCAATGATTTTCACCTAATAGTGCTTGGCAATTAATGTTTTTCCACAACACTGGAAAAATCTTAATTAAAATTCTTGAATGATATTGCCAATGAATTGTTGCTCCTACCTGGCAATGGAGAAGCATTGGATAATGTAGGCATCAAGGGCATCTGTGGTGTTTGTCCAGCATGACCCCGTGTGATGTCATATCCAGCACTTGTAGAGAAGCCTGTCATGGGTGGGTATACAGGAGAGGCAGCCATACCAGCTGCTGAGAGCGGACTAACACTCTCAGAAGGTAGAGGAGGAAAAGGAGAGGAATCCACAGGAGGGAAGGTAGAACTGGTAGGGAAAGGTAAGACAAGAGTTGACGAGAGGGGCAACTCGGAGAGAATGGAACATGGCATGTTCATAGAGCTACTGAAGTGAGGAAGGGAATCAATGGATGGAGGAGGGTTCGAAATGGAACCCTCCTCCTTTGTGATCGAGCTGGTTTCAGAGAAAGAACGCTGACTTGACAGACCTGAAACAAAGAGGACAAAAATCAGATCTCTTTTCCTCTCTGCTTAATATATACAAAAGTTTTTTTGAGAGCCGGAGAAAAGCTGACGCAGTGCATGAAGGATAGAGAATTCTGTAGATTGTATATTATGAATCCGAAGGCATCTTAGCAAGTTGGTTATGTGTCATCCTTTGCAGAATACATTTTCAGCTGCAAATGATGACGAGTGGACAGTTCTTTTATTAAAGTGAAGCTGCACCCGATGTGTGCTGAAAACCATCCCATCATGCTGTCAGGTCGACAGCCTGGCATGTGAAATTACTCCTATCCCATGTGTCCAAGGCATCAGTGTAGAGCTTAAATCACGTCTGCTGAAGAGCTTGGTATGCATAAATATTTACTTTAAAGTAAAAGACTGCTAATAACCAATAGTGTTACACACTGCAAACACTCTTGCCATTGTTTGATAAGCTTTAAATTGAGAAAAATTTAATCATTTGATTAGATTTTTTTATTGAAGTCTTTAAAATACCAAACTTATGAAATAATTAAGAAAATAATTTTCTTAAAATTTTTATTGTTCATTTCTTTTCCCAAAGGAGCAATATATTGGTGTTCTTTACAATTCAGTTTTACTGATCATAATATATTTTTATGTACATATTGATGGCAAAATAGTGTTTCTTTCAGCATTTAACCCTCCAAACATTCACTGAACGTAAATAAAGGGTTTGCCCAGTGTATTATAAGCCTGGTAGCCTGGCTTATAATACCAGGCTTAGGGTTGGCCAATCTTAAAAGCCATCAGTCATAACTGTCATTTACTGAGATGTATTTGTGAACAAACAGTGCTCAAACAGATTGAACTCACAGCATCAGATTGTAAAAGCGCAACCCCCCCCCCCCCAAAATAACACTCTTCATAGTTAGATTGTTTTGTTACCACAGCAATTTTGTTACTTGCCAGCTTCTTAGAATATTACATCTAAATGTTAAACAATTTAAAATCTTTTAATTTATTTCTGCTCAAACCACATATATATCCATCCATCCATCCATCCATCCATCCATCCATCCATCCATCCATC
>VMRN01000185.1:169230-195779 GCA_010277015.1 Poeciliopsis turrubarensis
ATCCATCCATCCATCCATCCATCCATCCATCCATCCATCCATCCATCCATTATCTTACACTCTTATCCCTAGTGGGATTGCAAGGGATGTTGGTGCCCATCTTCAATGGTCAACGGGCGAAAGGCGAGGTCATCCTGGATAGGTCATCAGTTTGTCACAGGGCAATACAGAGACACGCAGGACAAACAATCATGCACCCACACCTAAGTAGATTAGAGAAACCAATCGATCTGACCGTCATGTTTTTGGACGGTGGGAGGAAGTCTGAATACCCGGAGAGAACGTACTGCTACCCTCACCCTGGCTTGTTCTTCTTATCTTTTCCTTTTTTATTGGTTATGGGAGATTAGGGCCACAATAATAAGTGCGTATTCAAGTAAACAAAAAGGAAACAGAGAAAACTAAAACAAAACGGCACCTGATGGAACACGGTGTGGTGGGGCTTACCTTAAAAGTCCAATCAGTTTCCACTCCAGCTGAGATCCGTTAGAAAGGTGAGCCCTCGTGATCCATCGTCCAGCAGATGCTCCGTTTAATAGTTTATTTGTTTTTTTGTCTTTAAATGTGGAGTTTTTCTCTTTTTCTAAAAATGTACCTCGTGATTTTGTTGGTGCTTAGTCTTGGCAGGCGTGTAACTCCCCGGTGCTACAATTCTTTAGCGTCCAGCTGGTTTTTCCCCCCAAAAAACAAATCAAAACCGAAAGAAAAACTTCTTCCCGGCCAAAACTTCTGACGCTCCCCTCTGGGTGGATCTGTGCCGAGGTGAAGGTTCCCTTTTCCGTCCAGACCCTTTCCGCACTGTACATTCAAGTAATTTCTTTCAAAACTCCGCTGCAACAGCAGTTTCATACACGCCACCATCACTCAATCACCCCAAGGTGTGCCACCAGCCCAGCTAAAACCACTTGGGCTGACAGTGCCCCGCACCCCCACCAGTGAACCGTCAAAGGTGCCAAAAAACAAACAAACAAAAAAAAACAAATAAACAATCCGAAGATGGAGAGAAAAAAAAAAAGGTGAGCATGTAACAATATTCTAATTACATACAGTATTACAAAAACGTCTGTCTGAAATAAATTTAAGTATATAAACAATATAAACAGCTTTTATTATGTTTCATTTTATTGTACTTCTAAATTAAATTTAGCTTAAATTTCTACAAAAAATATACAAACATTATCTCCATTTATGTAGCTCCATAATTTTGAAATCACAGGAAGTGTAAATCAGTAATAAAACCATTGAGGATGGGTGTGTGACTTGTTGATTTTTCGTGAAATCAACAATTTCTTTTGTATAGTTTACATGCATGGTTTGCATCACACCGGTCCACCAGATGTTTCACCTCCTCTCTGTAGGCCAGTTTGTTGTTGTTCTTGATGACACCCATCACTGTTGTATCGTCCGCATACTTAATGACGTGGTTCGTCATTTTTTTTACATCGCATGAGAAGAGCAAACCTCCTTCTCCCACCCTCACCACTTTCTACAGAGAGACAACACAGAGTATACTGACCAACAGTATCTCTGTCTGGTTTGGATCATGCAAAACCTCTGACTGAATGTGTGGAGAGAGTGGTGAGGACAGTCCCAAGATAATCATTGGGACTGAGCTTCCTTCCATCCTTGACACAACTCATAGTTGCCGCTTGTCTAGAGTTTGGTCGACTTTAAAAGACTCCTTCCACCCAGGGCTGTGCAGAGACCCTTGGAGGGGTGGGGGCTCAAAGTTAAAAAAGGGCACATAGAACAAGATCTTAAAACACCATGCAATAATATGGCAACAACCCATATTAATCAAAAATCTAATTGGATCATACCATATTATTGCCTTCATGCAGGGAAATGCTAAGTATATGTAGTATATTTTCCCCAACAGATATAAAGTTTTTTGCTGCTGACAAAGCTGGAGGGCTGAGTTGATCTAAGACTGTAGCTGTTAAACAGACCAGAGGAGAGAAGGTAAAAGGTTATGAAGTTATGAAATTAGCATATTTGCTGCCATTTTACTAATTAACCCCTAATTTATTTATCCTCTACAACAACTTGGCTGCAGACTGATTTATAGATCAAAAAGCTCAAAGAGGTTAACTCCACATACTTTTTTGATGTTATCACCTCTGAGATCTAGAATTGTAAGACTGGAATATCAAGGCAAAGAAAACTCAGTAGCTGCTTGTAGGGGCCATTCAGGGGCCCCTAGAAATGGTTTACAGTGAACCCTCGCTATAACGCGGTTCATCTTCACGGTCTCGCTGCTTCGCGGATTTTTTGTGCAGTTTTTTTTTTCCACAGTACGTTGTATTCTGCGTCCGGATTGGCTAAAACAGTCTCTCTGCTTCTTCTCTACCTGTGTGTCAATAAAGTTGCGGTTTAATATGTACACATACGTAAAACGGCTTGCCAAATTTAAGTTTGCAAATTCTCTTGCAACTTCAAGTTTCTCTAAAACCCATAATGTCGACAAAACGTTCCGCACCGACAAAAAGGCACTTGTGGTCGGGCCTAAAAGGCAGAGGAAGATTCTAACTATCGCAGAAAAAGTTCAGCTTCTGGGCATGCTGCTCAAACATAATCAATGGCGGCATGTCGGTTTATCAGAATCTTTTTGCCCAGAAGAAAAAAGAGCCCCAACAACTACCTATAAATCTGTTCTTCTCTTGAAAAAACACACCTGCACCGTGGGCTTTAGAAGAGCAAACCGCTGCAGAGCGGAGTCAGGATGCAGCGCAGCGGCTCAGTCAGAAGAGCAGTGAACACGCGAGTCACTATTTGTCCTACTGTACTTTGTAGTTTTTTCATAATCATTTTTCATTTTCTCCTGTTCTAATCCAATGACTAGGGTCAGCGGTGCTGATCTCCGTAATTTGAAGCCGTCAGTCCGTATTGATGATCAAAATTATTATTTTACAGTACAGTAGTTATTTGTAAAAAAAAAATAAAAAAAACATTTATACAGTGATTTTATTTGTTAAATAAATGCTTGGGCCTGTAAAAAGGTTTAGTTGTTCGGTTTCAATGTATTATGGAATATTTCATTGTATAATAATTGTAAAAAGAAAAAGGTTACTACTTCAAGAATTTAGCCTGTCATGGGTTCTTTTTGGAACGTAACCCCGCGAAAAAACGAGGGTTCACTGTATTTGGAACATAAACCATATATCTAAACCAGCAGCATAATTTATACAGAATGAAAATGTTACATTTTATTTAACGTATTCAGCTGAGAAAAAAAAATTACTTGTAGGATTTAATAAGGAAGTTTGTAAAAGTTTAAAGAATTACCTTGATAGTTGGATTGTTGTGTTACCATGGCTACAATACGGCATAATCTTTGTGTTTGAGTTGGGTTTGTTTACAAATACATCACAGCAAACAACCAATGACCAGTGATTGATTTTAAATTTGGCCAATAAACCTGGTCCTCTTCTCAGACTTCACCTTATCTATATTTAAACATGTCAGTGATGCTGAGGTCCTTAGTAGGAAGGGTTTTGGGGCTTTGGGGGGTTCACTCTAAGACCCCATATTACCTTGGGCCGGCCCTGCATGAACAGCTGCTGCAATGCACATCTCTGGAATCTACCTTGAAACCCCCGGTGGCCCTTTGCCAGCCCGCCGATACTTTGGAGACATTTTGATTTATTTAATTTTATCATGTTTGGCTTTATGCTGCGGTTCTAATTATTGCGCCAGTATTTTCTCTGATGTTTATTTCGTGACCTCTAAATGCTCTGGACCGAATCTTCCTTTAACCCTTGAGGTTCTGCAGTAACTTCTATGTACAGCCGTTCACCTCCAGCCCCGATCCCGTCAGCAGCAGCTTTAACCCACCTGGTAGTAACGTTAAGGAGAAGCAGAGCAAACAGTCAGCAAGAGGTACCGGGTGGTATAGGGGTGGTACCAGGGCTTTGAGTGGCGACGCAACTCGCAGTGACAGTCTGATATCAGGATGTCTGATATAAAGACAGACATTCTCTCTATCTGTTGGTGGGACCGACTCAGACTGCCTGTAGTGAACTGGGCTTTCAGCAGAATCATAAAGTTAAATATGGAAGTAAATATGTGCCATCAGGATTGGAATAAAAAATGCCTCTGAAATTTTAATGTTGTATATTAGTGTATACTTTTTCAGTGTTAAAATAAATTCAGAATATATTTTTAACCTAAAAAAAAAATTCAGTGTCATTATTTATACATAAAAAAAAATTCAATGTCATTATTTGTACATGGTTGCAATTTTCATTTGTTAAAAAAATTCACATTCAAAGTGATGAAATTTTCAATGTACGGTACATATTTTTCAGTTTATTTTTTCAATGTTTTCAAAATTCAAATGCAATATTTTCAATGTCCTCAAATTCAACTTGCTCAAATTTGCTGTCTCAAATTCAGCATCTAAAAATTTACTGCAAAAATGGCAAAGTTATTTCAGGTCACATACAATAGCAATGGATGTCAGATTCCAACACCCAGCCAATTGCATGACGCAATCATCATATTGAAGAAATACCACCATCACCGAGACTGGCAACCATGGAGGTGAACTGTAATCCAACAATGAGTTTAATGCTCTCATATTTCTGTAGTATATTTCATTTTGCGCCTGAAGTTTGATACATTATCCTTAAAGCTTGATTTAAAACATGGGTATAGGCCGTTGTTAATCTTACACCATGTAATGCTGGCATAATACTTCTCGCTACCTCCCAGCACCCCACCTCCCTCCCCGCTGTCCCACCTCTAATTTCCCCCATTTTATTTAAAAAAGAAATACTACTTAAATCTTTTAAGAGAACTGATGGGTGGCGATTTTCTGGGTTGTTTGTATGTCGTCTTACGTGAGACTGAGACAGACAGTCTTAGTAAAGTCCTAATTTTTCAGGAGATGCTGCTATTGTAGTAAGCTAATATGGCTGCCTTGTATTCTTCAAGGAGGGGCTGTGAACACTTCCGACATTAACTATAACCACATCCCCATTCTTTTCAGCTACTTTATTGTTCATGTGACTTCTTTTATGAATTAATTTAATTAATTAATATATAAATTGAGAATTTGATCACTTTGAAATAGGAATGTGATTTTTTTTAACAAATGAAAATTATCATATTTTTAATTATGAAAATAATGACACTGATTTTTTTTTAGATTAAAAATATATTCTAAATTTATTTTAACACTGAAAAAGTAAACACTAATATACAAGATTCAAATTTCAGAGGCATTTTTATTTCAATCCTGATGGCACATATTTACTTCCATAGTTAAAGTCAGAAGTTTTCTATGCAGCCGAAGCATTTCTGTGTTTAGGGGCGAGGCAGTTTTGTTCCTGCTATTGTGAGGACAATTATGAAAATATAAACAGAAACAGTTTTTCTAACGTCAACATCAGACCAACGTTTTTATTCACAAACCAGTGTATAAAAAATATTGTTGCCCATAATTTGATGGTTATGGGCAACAATATTGGGCGGAGCCCAATGTTCCGCCCACCTCCTCCTCACCATGGGCCTGATGTCTAAACAACATGAATGAAGAAACTGAGTTATTATTAGCCTGAGTGCAGCCAGACTAGTTTATTTAGATCAATTATTATATTTAGCTAAATATTATTGCTGAGGAGCACAAGCAGACCTCCTGATGCACAGACTAAAAATAATAATAATTTAAAAATATTTTTTTTTGAGAAAAGAAAAATCAAAGAGGGCACTAGGGCCATCAAGGATAAAAAGGGCCCGGGCTCAAGCTAACTCCACCCCCCATTCTGCATGTGCCTGCTTCCACCCTCAGCATGGTTTGTTCTCTCTGCCCTCTGGGAAAAGCTTCAGGATCTTCAAATGCAGAACAACCAACAACACAATCTGGAGTAGACACCGGATGACTCTTCTCCAGATTGCTGGTTTCCATGACTGGAAACACGCAACAGAACACTTGAAAGAGCAAGAAAACAGCAAAAGTCAGAGAAAAGCAATGCCACTGCTCTGCTCGCATGTGCTCAAGATAAATAAAAAATAAAAAAATGCAACTAGCCTCCAGCTAGCAGGAGCGGGAGGAACTGTCCCTACTGCAACAGGCGAAGGTCCAAAGTGTGCAAATATAGCTCAAGGGTGTCATGCCCTGCCCTGACACGTAGTATTGAATAACAGTTTTGACTAGCTTTGGCTGTCAGAGGGGACATACTCATACCCTGAGTAACTGAGCTTGGTTAGGAAATAAACCTCATAATGAGAAAGAAAGATACAATTGATAAAAATTGAAAGAGAAAGAGACGGATTAAAAAAAGATAGAAATGAAGGATAAATAAATACAGTACACAGAGGATGAACAGAGAACATTGTCATGTTTTTCAATATGTTCAAGTACTTCTTTAATAACTACTAAATATAGTTTGTCTGTAATAATGATTGTTACATTGATTACAGTAATCAACCATTCTACAGAGGGATTGCTATTTTAAAAAGAACACAACTGTGCAATTTTCTGGCCCATCACCGATCTTTAAAAAACTTGGAAGTGCTGATTTTTGTGTGCATAGTTGTCACTAAGTTGGCAACCATGGGGTGACTGTCCTAAACTGTGCAAATGGAAAGTTGACCTGGTGGGTGCCACAGTGATTTGTATTATTGTTGACTATACCCCCTTGAAAATCAGATGGTGCATCTCATTTTTCTTTAAATAAAGTTCAAATTTTAAAATGTCAGAATTAGAGGTGATAAACACATTGGATTAGAGAAGTTCTCTTTCCATTTTTTCTTATGAAAAATACCGTTTACCAAATGAAACCTTACAGCAAATCTGGACAAATCAAGTCTTACCACTAGTGAGTGATGGAATGCTGGCTGAGGCAGCAAGTGATAAAGGTGTTGGGCTCACAGGAGGCGTTGTCTCAATCCCACTCTCTTCCATCATCTTCTTTGCAACAAAGCTAAGTTTTATAGTAAAGAGTCCAGGTTCTGCAGCAAACGAACAAACAAAGAAAAAATTAAATCTTTTCTTTGTAAACATATTTCTACAGGACTCTAATGTGTGAACAATTTACATGGAGCCAAATTTCCACGTTATGTCAAGCTCTGGTTCAGATAATGTTCCACATTGACTAGAAGTCAGAGCCCAATGAAATTAAAATGAAGAAAGTCTACACATTTTAAAGACAGTGATAAGGCCAGTTTTCCTGTTCAGGAGGCAGGAAAGGCAAAAATGCCATGCACTGCATTTACTGTAAAGAGTTGTGCCAAGACAGGTTATCTCTGACAGAATTTGTTTCCCCTGTGGTAGGAGCGTACATTGGGCTGGTAGTGTGGGTCTTGTTAACTGCACCTAAATCCAACCAATGTAGAGTTTTATCTCTGTGAAATAGTGAAAGAGGGCAATGATGTGTGAGCCTTAATGTTTATAGAAACATTAAGGCTCAATGTATGTTGTTATATAGAAAATGGCTGTTGGCTGTTTGTTTTCAGTTGTCCTACAAAAATACAGTTGCATGTCCCCAAAAGTTCTGTCTACTGGAAATAAAAATCCACCTTTCTGAGTATATTACTGAATACAGCTGCCGACTTTATGCCTGTAAAGCCACCAGCTTTACCAGAATAAACTGGACAGACCACATTAACAGACCATACTACAGACAAAACTAATTAAGGCCTCATAAATCACAAACATTGTTCAAAATATTCTGCTATTAGTTGAGAATAATTTAATCCAGATTTGGAGAGTCTAGACCAGGTGTGTCAAACTCATTTTCGTTTTGGGCCAAATCAAGATCATGAAGGCTCTTAAAGGGCCGGTTGTGCCAGAATGTGTTGATAAAACCTGTTCACAAACTGTTAATATGTTTGTGAACATATTAATGTCATGTAATTCTTAAAATTACATGATATTATTGAAGATCTTTTCAGTCCCTTCAGGAACTAATAATAAATGTGACTGTTTATTTACTGGCTGAATAAATCATGGACTATAATCAAACATCAACTAAATTCTCAAGAAACTGGAGGGATTGATTGATATAAACTGGCAGTAAACAGATAAAAACTGCATTGATATGATTGATAATATAATATTGAATCACACTTAGTGTTTAGTCTAGTTTGTGGAGGGCCACATAAAAAGCTACGGCGGGCCGGATTTGGCCCCCGGGCCTTGAGTTTGACACATGTGGTCTAGGACCTAGACTCTAGGTCTTGCAGTTTGAAATTAGAGCAGTTCTGGTGTGATCCAGAGGCATAAAACTGGTGAAGTCCACCTTTATTGAAGTTTCACAAATCAGAAAACTGTTTCACAAATCCCAAACATGGTTTTAAAAATTCTACTATTAGAGCAGAACAATCTAGTCCGGGTTTGAAGAGTCTATGTGTTGTAGTTTTTCAACTAGAGTAGATTAAAAATGCGAAAGGTTGTGAAAAATTAGGTGGAATCGCCCATTAGCCATTTCCCGATTCGGAAAACGGAATCGGAAACTAACTTCAGCTTGGTCATCTAGGATGAACGCTGTCTTTATGTAGGGTCCTCTTAAGGTCAAATGACAGTAAGACAAACGGTTTCAAACTTTCAGTCAGAAACGTCCTTCTATAACCCTAGCACAAATGGTAACTGTTGTCCTGCAGGCGTTTCTCTCCTAGAAGTTCCGAACACGCCAGTCGACACAAACATGAGGCTGTCATTTCAACTGAGCTGCTGCGAGTGTATCATGCTAACCTGTCAGTGCCTATGAATGACAATAACGAGAATGCAGAAATACATTAGCTCATATTTAACCTTTCGGATAGTAAATTTGAGTAAATCATACAAAGCGGTCCTTTGATAGTTTCTCTACTTACCAGTTTGCTGTTTCGGAAGTGCTCAACAAATGTGTGATCCTCCAGTTGAAAGACGTCGATCGTTTGCCACGTCTGCCATAAACTATAGGTATGACTCCGTCGGCTAGGATCTTCTTCTGGGGAGTTTAATCGCAGATTACATCCAAAAAGGTGTATTACTGCCATCTAAGGGTAGCCCTGGTCCGAATACTCGCACTTCCACCCTTGTTCCGCTCTTGTGTCCTTCAAACACGCTTTCGTGTTGAAAGGTTTGGAGTATAGACATGAATACGGTTTGAAGGGTGACCCAAATTCTCCAGATCCTTCCTTCGCCCCCCCATTTTGGGTCTTATTTCAGTCCTTACGCTAAACCCGCATCCATGCGGACTTCGGCAAACTGTATTACCCATAATTCCTTGCTGCAAGATTTTTTTTTCTCTTCATAGGAAACAAGTAAATAGTTTAATTTAAGATTTGATATTAGTCTCAAACTATTCTTGTTTTACTTTTTCTGTAAAACAAGAATAGTTTGAGACTATTCTTTTTTATTTCTACTTTTTTCTGCTGAGTTTATTATATCAATCTTTTTTGTCACTAATGTGTGCAATTGACATAAAGATTGGGCTTTTGTGATGTTGCAATGTTTAAGCACTCTCTTACATAAAATTATTTCACTTTAGAAAATTGAAAGCTAATTTTCAGAAAGCGGTATAGAAAGCGGAATAGAAACTTAAATAATTAAACTGTTAACATCATAATATAACACTTCAGCAAGTATTAGATGATGAAATTTTATTATATTAAAACTTAAAATTAAGATTTCTTGTACAATAGCCACATTTGAAAATCTTTCTAAAACCATTAATGAAGTTGCAACTGAAAAAAGGTGCATCGTCTCAAAATCTCAGTCACAAAACATACAAGAATTAATATTTTCTTTCAATGATGGTGGCATTGAATGAAAAAAGCAAAGGAGTGTTGGTACGGAGCAGAATACAACATATGGAAGAAAATGAAAAATGTACAAAACATTATATTTTTTTAATTATCTACAGGGAAACAACAAATAAACGCATTAATGAATGAAAAACAGGAAGAATTAACCAATAGCCAGATGATTATCTCAGAGATCTATGGGTTTTATAAGAAAACTATACAACAACCAACCGATTCAAGAGGAGGTCAAATCTGAATTTTTATCTAAAATGAAAAATGAGTTCATTCAAACGCAGAGAGACATTTTAGATCAGGAACTGACAATATACGAGATAACAAAAGCCATGCAGCCTGTCAAAAGAATTTTATTTCACCTTTTGGGATTTGTTAAAAGAACCTCTATTGAAGGTGTATAACGAAACAATGAAAAAAGGGATATTACTTGGTAAAATGAATCAAGGCATGATCACACTGCTGTATAAGAAAGGACATCCAAACAATATAAAAAATTGGAGACCAGTAACTTTGTTAGGAGTTGACGTTAAGATACTATCAAAAGTTCTCTTTTTCCGCCTACAGACGGTTATTTCCAAATTAAGAGATAAAGAACATAAATTGTGGAATTTTAGGTTGTAAAATGACAGATAGCCTCGCCTTAATTAGAGACACTTATCTTTATTGTAAAGAAAGGAAACTCCCTCTATCCATTTTGGGGATAGACTTTGAAAAAGCCTTTGACAGTGTCAATCATAAATTTCTAGAAGGAATTTTAGACCAATTAAGTTTTGGAGATCCTTTTAAAAAATGGTTAAGAATTTTATATAATTCTTAATTATAAAAATGTCAAAGTGTGGTGGTGGTAAATGTGGAACTAACCTCCCCCTTCACAATAGAAAGGGGTTTAAGACAATGGGCTTGCCCATTGTCTCCCTTACTGTTTGTGCTGGCAATGGAGCCTTCAGCATGTGCTTTGAGGGAAAACAGAATAATCAAAGGTATAGTCCCTCCAGGTAATTATGGGAAGGATGTGAAACTAATAATATATATGGACGACGTAACACTTCTATTAAGGGACAATAAATCCATACAGGAAAGTGTAAAAATAGGTGAAAAGTTTTCAGGGGCTTCAGGGATGAAAATCAACAAACATAAGAGTGAGATTTTAGACTGTGACTGGAAGGAAAAAAGAGAAAATTGGGGACTGACAGAAAAAAGTAACTCTATAAAACTGCTAGGAGTCCAAATAGGAAAAAACATGGAGAGCAAGAACTGGAGGGAAAAACTACCAAAAATCCAAGGCAAATTATTACAATGGACAGACAGAGAATTATCTTTTATTGGCAAGGTTTTAATAATAAAAACAGAGGTTATTTCAACCGTAGCGACAACCTTCCCAGTGCCGCATAAAATAATGATGAAGATTCGAAAAATGATTTTTCGTTTTATTTGGGGAAGTCAACAGGAAAGATTAAAAAGAGAGATTATGTATAGAGCATTAGGAAAAGGTGGAAGAGGTGTACCTGACATAGACGCTAAATTCAAAGCCATGTTTGTTTGAAAGCCTGCCTAAATTGACCTCCAGAAAAGTTATGGGCTCCTTATATGAGATTCTGGGTAGGACGTCAAGGCATGGAATAAGAGGATTGCTTAGATACACCTTTCTCAGACAGCCACCCTTCTATCTTTCAAACAGTGATACAGACTCTAAAAAGTGGACTGAAGGAGACAGTACCGGAAACCATCACAAGAATAACAATAGAAAATAATCTATCCTCTTTGGACAAATTAACATCGATTGACAAATTGAATACGGAAAGTGTGGAAAAAACATGGGGAAATGTTAACAACAAGGGTTTATTAAATAATCATGAAGACTTAGCATGGCAAATTGTCCATCAATGCTTACCCACAAGGGTTTTTTTGTATAGGAGAAATTGTACAAGAAGCCCCTGTTAGCCCAGGTCTAGGTGTGGAGACGAAGAGACTATTAAGCACCTTTTTTGGACATTTCCATTTGCCAAAAAAGTATGGCTTTTGATGATGCCTTGGTTGAATGATCTGTGTAAGGAAGTAGTAACAAATGAGAAGATAATATATGGAGTTTTTAAAGATAAACATGAAAGAAATGAACTTTCTTGGTGGATTTTAATCAACAGTATAAAGGAAGCAATTTGGAAAGCGAGAAACATTTTGATAATAACAGAATGTGATCTCATAAAGATTGTGGGTACTTTGATTAAAGAGTATATATTTAGAAAGGGAGTCAGGGGAAGAAAGAAAGGAGGGGAGGTATTATTATGGAAAGTACCAGTAGAATTATTGACAATAGTAAAATAATAGTTGGAATGATATGAAATGTTTATGGCTTCTTTAGACTTATGTGAAGGTGAAGAATGAAATGGTGATTGATACAAGGTGGGGAGAGGGGAAAAAATTATGGGTGTATATGTATACATGTATAGTGTAAGCACTTTGTAGTCATAATTTTCCTTTTGGTAATGATTTGAAATATTTCCTTTTTTTGGTGACTTGTAAGACGATAGACTTGGCTCTATTTTTGTCTTGTTGTATATTATATGTAAAGAACAAATAAACTATTGAAAAAAAAATTGAAATTGAGACAGTAATTTCATGGAAAACTTCATACATAATTATGAATTTAATCTTATTTTTGTGGGAGTGGAATAGAACGTTATCTGGGTCTTATTTTCTTCAGAGATCTCATGATTTTTAAACAAATGTTTTCTTCTCAGGGTTGAGGGGATGAAAATTAAGGTCAGTGTTCCTTTTGAATTTCTTGCAAGATTTTTGTTCTATAAAGACACAACCATAGTTTCTTTTAAGAAGGACATTTTAGTTCCATTAGTCTTTTTATTGTTCACATTGCATCATCAGGCCTTTTTTTCTATTGTTTTATATATGCCGTATGTTTGTCCTTAACTTGATCTTTGTTAGCACATTAGCTTCACACAAAGCTAACTTTTAGCCGCATAAAAGAAATGTTTTTTTTTTTGAGTCTCGGCTGAATGTGTCTATAATTAATCAAATTGCAGACTATTAACCTGAATATTAGTACATTTAATGTGTATTTTTGCCATCTTGAAAATATGGCAATGTTTTAAGAAGGACATTTTAGTTACACAGCAAGCTGTATCTGCCCCAAAACAAAAAATCAACGTGTGATTACATAAAATTTTGCTCTGTATTCAACAAGTCATAACAAGACACATTTGAACAGTCAAAATCCTCCAGGATTACATGGGAAAGCAAAAGCACATTTTCTATACGTTTAAAATCAATTTGTTTTTGTAGATGTACTTTTTAACAGCACAAATACCTAAACAGTGATCAGTTCCACCATTTTGGATGTCAAAGTTACACACAGTGGCATATTGTCCCAATTCTCAAATTTTTGCACACTTTGTAACCTGCGCACTCAAACCCTTATGTGCACTTCAACTGAGTCCACACTTCAAAGAGGGTGGAGTCAGTCTCAACAGGGTGCAGCCTAAATAGTGGAACCAGGCCTTTGTGTTGTCTCGTTTTGGCACTTCCCTAAATAAAATTACTTCACTTAAAAATGTTTAAAATGAGGTTAATTTTTAGAAAGAGGCATTTGTGAATAAAAGACTTAGCCAGAGGATTAAATTGTTATCATAATCTGACTCTTCATCCCCTGTTAGAAGACCAAATATTATTTCATTAAAACATAAAAGCAGAATAGAGTACTTGTACAGAATCCAGTTTTGAAATTCCATCCATCCATCCATTTTCTAACACCCTTGGTCCTAGTGGGGTCGGGAGGGGTTCTGGTGCCTATCTCCAGCAAACATCCATCCAAAAACATGACTGTCAGATTAATTAGTCTCTCTAAATTATCCCTAGGTGTGAGTATGTTTGTTTGTCCTGTGTGTCCCTGTGTTGCGGTGAGCAACTACGTCACAGGTGATGCCATTGCCATACTTTTGGCTCTAAATTCCACATATTTCAGCTGAGCTGCACCAAACTCACTGTGACTGATCCTTGTCCACCCCCCAACAGGAATACAGTTCAATATTTAGTGGACTTAGCCTTATTCCTCCACAGCACCCCTTAGCCTAGAATATACAGTAATTTAGCCCCAAGCCTCGCTTTGACAGTTCCAAAAAAAAAAATCTCTTGGAGCCATGGTCTAGACCACATGTGTCAAACTCAAGGCCCGGGGGCCAAATCCGGCCCGCCGTAGCTTTTTATGTGGCCCTCCACAGACTAGACTAAACACTAAATATTATATTATCAATCATATCAATGCAGTTTTTATCTGTTTTCTGCCAGTTTATATCAATCAATCCCTCCAGTTTCTTGAGAATTTAGTTGATGTTTGATTATAGTCCATGATTTATTCAGCCAGTAAATAAACAGTCGCATTTATTATTAGTTCCTGAAGGGACTGAAAAGATCTTCAATAATATTATGTAATTTTAAGTATTCATTGACATATTAACAGTTTGTGAACAGGTTTTATCAACACATTCTGGCACAACCGGCCCTTTAAGAGCCTTCATGATCTTGATTTGGCCCAAAACGAAAATGAGTTTGACACACCTGGTCTAGACTCTAGAGTAGGGTTAAGTGCACCGTTTGAGCGTGCTTTAGTGCACGGTTGTTATATAGAAAACAGATAAAAATAATCACAAATCATCGTCTCTCTTGATGAAGAGAGACAAAGCCTGACTAGTCTGAACCGGAAGGAAAAAAACATGATGTCAACCAGGTGAGGGAGGGCATTTTATATTTGACTGCAACGCCGCAGCCAATTAGAATCAGGTGAAAATGGTGCGTTATGGAGCAGAGAAGAAATACTGCCACATGTAGATTCATAGCTCACCATTCAATTTTCAACTTTATTTGCAAAGTAAACAGCTGACAAATGCTGAAAAGCAGCACTTCCGGTTATTTGAGACTAAAACCAAATTTAAATCTTGTGTTTCATGAAAGTTTGCAGCTGAAAGGCCAAAAAAGCTTTATGTCAGTGAAAGAAGTGAAAAATGGAGAATCTGTACATTTGCAGCTCAATTTCAGCCTTGATTGCTGTGGAACAGTTGAGAAAAGCTGGAAAGCAGCACTGGTTGTTTTAAGATGGAATATTTTGTGTTTCATGAGAGCTTGGAGGGTGAGAGACCAAAAAAACTTTATCTCAGCAAAAACAATATAAAAATGGAACATCTGTAAATTCACACCCCTACATGTTAGAAGTATTTAGTGTATATTATCTTATATTTGCTGTGCTGTGTGAAGTTGTTTCATTGTGCAACAGACCCCACTGTTCCTTGTGTTCACCAGTTAGCTGCAGAAGGAAGCAAACAGGAATTAAACTCTGCAATTTGCACTCTGCACTACGTCAGCCCGTAGTGAAAGAAGTGGAAAATGGACAATTTATGAATTTATAGAATTACATTCAATTTTCAGGCTTATTATCTTTGAAACAGCATAAAAATGCTGAGAAGCATTAATTCTGGTTGTTTGAAGCTGGGAACAAGTATAAGTCTTGTTTTTCATGAAAGCTGAGGGTCAGAGATGAAAAAAGCTTTATCTCAGCGAAAGAAGTGAAATATTGACAATTTGTGAATTTTCAGCATTACATTACATTTTCAGGCTTATTTGTGAAACAGTATAGAAATGCCGAGAAGAAGTAGTTCTGGTTGTTTGAAACTGGAACTAAGTCAAAATCTTGTGTTTCTTGAGTTCTGTGGGTGAGTGTGGAAAAAAAAGCTTTATATCATCGACAGAAATAAAAAATGGACATTCAGAGAATTTTCAGCACTTCATTCATGTTTTTTTCTGTGAAACAGTATAGAAATGCTGAGAAGCAGTAGTTCTGGTTATTTGAAACTGGAAACAAGTCTTAATCTTGTGTTTGAAGAGAGCTGAGGGCAAGAGTCCAAAAAAGCTTTATCTCAGCAAAAGAAGTGAAAAATGGACAATTGGTGAATTCTCAGCAAAACATTTAATTTTCAGCCTTATTATCTGTGGAACAGCATCAAAGTCTAAATGTCACTGTGTTCTTGCAGCAATAAAGTCCTGGGTTCGATTCCCGGCCGGGGGTCTTTCTGCATTGAATTTGGATGTTCTCCCTGTGCATGCCTGGGTTCTCTCCTGTTTCTCCAACTTCCTACCAATGTGCAAAAACATGACTGTCAGGTAAATTGGTCTCTCTAAATTCTTCCTAGGGGTGATTTTGAGTGTGCATGGTAGTTTGTCCTGTCTGTCTTTGTGTTGCCCTGCAACAGACTGATGACCTGTCCAGGGTGAACCCTGCCTCTCGCCTGAAATGTTCACTGGATGTAGGCACCCCTTCCCACCCCACTATAGACAAGGTTGTACAGAAAATGGATGGAAGTATTTTACTGATTTCCTCTTGAACAAATTTGTGACGTTTACCTCCAGCAGTACAGTAAAGAGGTCGTGTCATGTGACCATTCACACTAGATGTGTAAAACTAATACTGCTTAGAGTAGACAACCTATTATTTATTTTAAAACTTCAGTTAGTTGCTACAAGCCAAAACAATACTTTTAGAGCTTCCAGAATAAAAAAAAAAATGCAACAATTGGTGGGACTAATCCCTGTGGGTTTCATGAGAGGCCTTTTGGATGTTCAGTTTGGCAATCTAGACACTTCCAGCTCTATCTCTGGCCTGCTGTTCATCTGTAATTAGCCTGGATAACTGTGGCAGAATCAGCTGCCACTGTTATTACAGACTGTTAACCTGAATATTAGGTTAACAGTAACCTAATACTGTGACCTCACAGTATTACTGTGAGGTTACTGTAATACTAAAATACCATTTTTTTATGAGAAATAAAATGGTTAACCAGATGTATTTGTTTCTTTTCTTGAGAATATTGTACCTGTGCTGAGTAAATCTGACTAATAATGTGATTCTTGTCTCTCCCACGTATTGCATTTCACACCTCTCGCAAGTTATCAGGTAAACATAATTTCTGGAATGTGGATTACCCTTACATTGTGACAAGAAAACTTTTTTGGTTCTAGACTGAATCAAATGTGGGAATTTTGCCTTAATCTAGTAATCCCTAAGTTTTTTATTCTGTCCAAAAGTGCCAATAATCCTATAATTTATAAACATTTGGGTTTCCTGAGTCAATTTCCTAAAATTGTTTTAATTGACTTTGATCAATTTGGTTGAAGATAGAGAAAATATGGAGTCAAAGGGCAGGAGAGGGGGAATATCAATAGGCTTCGTTTCCAAAAATGATTTGACAGCATTTCCTTCGAAAAGAGCGAAAGTACCCTCTGCTGGCCAAATGTGGCTATGTTCAAAATTTGGTTGGTAGTATGGTTTACAGGTAGTTATGTCTAAAAAAATCAATGGAGGTCTTAATAGTCAATTTAAAAAAAAAAAAAAAAAGAGCCTCGGTTCAGACAACCCTAATAACTCTTCTATCTAATACTGATTAAAAAAAATTTTGTATGTAAATTGTAAGTTATTTTTCCATCTTTGTAATTGTGTCCAAATAGATAGATTTATTTTCAATTTAGAATAATATTTCGTAACACTGAGTTGTCTATACCCTTCTAGTAAATATTGCTTTCTGTCAAATGTTACTATAGACTTATCTTTGTCCACAGGTTTTATAATGATGTCTGTGTTACCCTTTAATTCCTGAAGAGCTTTAAATCCTTCAGAACTAAGGCTGGACTTGATATGAATTGAATGAAAGTGATTTTGGAAAAAATCTTGATCAGCAATAACAAGGGTGAGCATCTGAGGTGGAAGATGAATCATATGGCGGAGGAGAGGTCAGATCTGATTTTGGAGTGAAGGACCGAGGATCTGAAATGGATTTATCTCCATAATAGATAGCTAATTTGACTCTGATGATGTTATTGCATGTCATATTTACATTAAAACCATAATTCTTTACTGAAACCTGCAGTAGGGATAAATCCCTCACTATGTAAGGTAAACTGTGCATCTGAAAGTTGTAAAGTTTTGGACAGATTATTAACAATTTTTACCCCTTCCTGTTGCCACGGGCTTGTGAGGATGTTTAGTTTATATAATCACTCCAATGTTCAAGGATGCACATTGCCTTGTGTTTAGTCCAATGAACATGGACTCATTCTGTACTGAAATTATCATCTGGTAGAGCAGGAGTGTGATTCCCCAAACCTATGATACAGATGTTCAGATGCAGGAGCATGACATGCTCTCTGTGGGGGAGACCTGAAGAAAAGTTGATGGCTGAGAAGAAGATGTGTGCCTCCGGAAACCGTTCTTGGGCTGTTTTCAATGCTCTTTTCACCTCTACTACCTGTTTTTTTTTTTTTATTTGTTTTGTTTTTTTTGTCCCACTGTGATCTATTTTTCAGGTTGAAGGACAACACAAGCTTTTCCACTATGATGTCACAAAGGTGGCTTTGTCCAGCAGTTTTGCCCCTGGCATGCTGTCAATTTGGACATCTTTAGTTGCAAAGGGTGGCATTCTGGCCACATTGGAATCTGCCACTGTCAGCCAGTTCTGTTTAATGTGGACATTCCAGTCCTGGAGCTTCCTCGTGTTGAGATGCTTGAATGGTGTGCAAACGCACAGTTCTGGCGAGGAGGACGGTATGGAGGAATGCTTATCCTCCATTCTGCCTAGAAGTTGAGGTCCAGGCAGGTTTGGACACTGAACCTCAACTTCTTTATGTTAATTGGGGTCAGTCTGATGTACGTTCGGGGAGTTCAAGGTTTCTCACAGTTAACTTGTGGTTGTTGTTGATTGGCCTCCTCAGTCTGTAGGATTCCTTTCACCTGTAAATGGTGTAGATTGAGTTGGCTCTACAGAGAGAGGGTGTAGAGGAGAAGGACTAGGAGGAGAATGTGAAGAATCATCTGAGGAAACAGCTTCTTCCATTCCCAGGGTTCCCTGCTGCTGGTTGGTTGCTTACTTTGTTTTTCCCTCTGTGTTAAAGGTTCAGGGTCAGTCTCCTGAAGATGGCTGGGACTTCACCCTGAGTGGAAACTCTCCCCATCGTTGCTCCTATCAAAAATGGCCAACCAGTCCTCTGTTGTGGGATCAATCATCGTGGAAGCCATTTTGAGGGGAGTTTGCTGTGTGGGGAGTGGAGCATAAATTTCAGAAATAACTAACGTTTGGTGGGAAGGATGTGTGGTGTGATTGGAGGTTGCTGATGCTCTTGGTTCACTTGGATGATCGTGCCTCTGGTGGTAGATCCTTGACAGCTGGTCCTTTGCTGCCTGGCACCTCACCAGTTAGAGCAGGTGTGTCAAACTCATTTTCGTTTTGGTCCAGATCAAGATCATGAAGGCTCTTAAAGGGCCGGTTGTGCCAGAATGTGTTGATAAAACCTGTTCACAAACTGTTAATATGTCAATGAATTCTTAAAATTACATAATATTATTGAAGATCTTTTCAGTCCCTTCAGGAACTAATAATAAATGTGACTGTTTATTTACTGGCTGAATAAATCATGGACTATAATCAAACATCAACTAAATTCTCAAGAAACTGGAGGGATTGATTGATATAAACTGGCAGTAAACAGATGAAAACTGCATTGATATGATTGATAATATAATATTGAATCACACTTAGTGTTTAGTCTAGTTTGTGGACTATTAACCTGACCCTAACCCACATAAAAAGCTACAGCGGGCCGGATTTGGCCCCCGGGCCTTGAGTTTGACACATGTGAGTTAGAGCCTGCGACCCGGGTTGGAAGTCAGTGTTCAATCTTCAACTGAGAGAGCACTTGGACAGCTTTCTCTAGATTATGATTGTAATAGCCTGACAGAATAGTGGGTCCAATTTTCAGCATTTTGTTCAATCAATCTCTGTGTCCTCATTAGGGATTGCTGGCTTAATGAAGGTGGATAAATTCTGGGTCATTTTTTTTCAGAGATAATGTATGGACAGTTAATGGATGATACAAACCTTTTTGTCTTACCCCCAAACAGACATGGGTTAGGGTTAGTTAGTAAGTGAAGTTACTTGGTAACTCCACTTACTTAATAAGTGGAGTTATTAAGTACCTCCACTTAATAAAATTCCAAATTAATATTGATTTATTGCAGTAGCTCTTATTACAAGTTATGTGTTATTTCAATTATAACTGAAGGTATTTTAAACCGTTTCTTTGGGGGGGAGGGTCTTTTCATATCCTGGAAGGCTGAGAACCTATAAATATGTAGAAATGAAATATTTGGGAGTATCATAAGCACCAGAGTTTTTCTAGAAAAATTGTATTTTATTTGATCGTTTTAAAGGCTCTTCATTGAAGATAAAGGAATACTCTCTTTACTGCCAGATGCTCTGCAATAGCTCTTCTGCTCTCTACTCCCATACAGAGCAGTCAGGTAGTGATAACTATCGGCATAAATCTTGAAAAATTTAATAATGAATTTTTAATCCCAACTTCCCCCATGTCACACATTTTAAAGCAAAAGACATGTTACACATTTTATTTACTTTCACTTCTCAATAGGAAGAAACATAACCAAAATTGGAACACAGTTTGTTCATTACTTTACTTAGGCTGAATCATGACAAACTGCATTGTTATGCCTTAAATCAAAACTAGCAAAACTGGTTGCATTGCTTTAATAGATGTAGGTTTTTTGTTAAAGGAGGCAAATATCTCAATTACATTCAGCCCTTTAACTTTTATGTTAATAAGAAGAGTCTGAAATGGGCAGGAGGGGCTGAGCGTTACCACTAGCCGACAGCTCGGTGTGAGCCGAGAGGACTGGGGCAATGTTGCAGAGTAGCTGACAGTAAAAGAAGAAAGTATGCCTTTGTTTGATTTCCGCCCATGCATTCACCTGCACCTCCCCTTTAGCCTCCCTGATCTCCACACACTAAATATTCCTTATTGTCCTTCACATCTCCCTGCTTTCCCCTCACAATTGTTTCTGTCCCTACTTCATTTTCAACCTCACCTCCATTCACCCCTTCACCGTGCCCCCCTACTTTCCCACACACAATTTTTTTTTTTTGCTTTTTTACTGTCCACAGCTGACACCTCAACAATACTTTAAGCAGGGTCCGCAGCGGTGGCAGGCCCTACCGCAGCGCCCACCCACCCCCTGACTACAGGAAAAACAGTAGGAAAACAATGCCGAAGATAGAAAATATACAAACACTCTCATGCTCTTCTTCCACTCTTCCACTCATACCCTCCTCTCATTCCATGATGTGACTGTAACATAAGGGTAAATTTCCATCTATTCATCCATTCTCTTCTTCTTTAATTTAATTATATCCAGTTGACATACATTTTTAAGGCAATATGGGTTTTTAACCAGTAACATGCAGTTGGACCAACACTGCTGTGCCAATCTTCTTGTTGAATAGAATATATATCCCACATCACTTTCCCACCAATTGCCATTTTCTCTGAAAATGTTTCGGCAGTAAACATTTTCAGAGAAACTGTTTCCTAAACTTCCTGAACTTACAAACTGTGTATGTAAGTTTAGGAACTGTACATACACAGTCCTGAAGTCTGAAAACACACAAACTTATTCAGCACAGTATGCCTGCAAGAGTCTTGATATTTTGACGCCTCAAAAGAACCATCAATATTTATATCCATAATGTTTACTGTGATTCAAAGTTCAGCTGCTGATTTCAACACTCCATGTTTCTGTGGGAAGGATAAATGCTGGTTGTCCTGCTGTTTGTGTTAGCTGATAACAAATCAGCATGTAAAGGGTATCTACTTCAAATTTTCCACTCAGCCTCTCTGCATATAGCAATGGTAGAACTGACTCAGTGACCTTGTGCTGATTTGCTGAGATTAAATTGCAATTTAATTTGAGAAGAAGTCTACTAGATTTTTTGGGTAAATAAGATTGATTTCTTGGATTCATTTTCTATAAGTCATCAAAGTTTGACAGTAACAAGGACTAGACACAAGAAATAGACATAATAAACTAGAATTACTAAGAAAGGACTGAACCAAAGCAACAACAAGGCTGATCTAATACCAAAAAAAAAGAAACTAAAAAAGCACCAAAATAAACTCCAAAACAACTAAAACAACCCGAAATGCTGACAGTAGCATGTCTTGTACTCTGTAATAATCCAGTGCTCTTGCTGGGGGCTGTTGCTAGAGGTCTGGCTTAATTAGTCGCCACTAATGATTCTTTAGCAGCTCTTTATAGTCTGTTGATTACAAAATGTTATCAGATTAATCACACTGATGCTGGGATTTATCACAATAGATCACAGTGCTTTATCTATGTGAACTTGAAATGTAAAAATGCATGTTGTCCAGAAAATGTTAAAGATGTCTCAAACAAAACATCTCAGTTTTCCATTTTTATATTTATTTTTTTTATTAAGGACAGTTTAAAATAAGTAATTCTGTTCAAAATGTAATTTAGAAATGTAACTGTATTCTGAATGTGCTTTAGTACAAGGATAATTCATCACTGCAATAAGTACACACTACCTTGGTTCATCCAAAGGTTCATCGCAATGTTTTTTAAAGAGGAATTTGCCGTTACTCAACGGCAAATGAAGAGAGTTACTCAACGGCAAATGAAGAGAGTCAGACGGGCACTCGGCCGTCTGACTCTCTTCACTCATCTTTTCATTTGCGTTTGCAGACATGAGTGACTGAGGTAAAAGACTGTGAACTAGGTAACCCTCTGCGGGAGAAAGGCTTTTAGGTTAATGTAGGTGATGCAATTGACCTGCATTATGTAATATTTACATGTGAAATCTTATTTGAGGACGGGGGGCAGGTTGGGTTACGGACCGGGGAGGGGAGGGTGCGCTCATGCTCATTTGTTGTAATGGATCTCCGAGCTCAGTAGCACAGATCTTGAGAATCCGAGGGGATATTCTATCACGTCCTGCAGCT
Organism: Poeciliopsis turrubarensis; assembly: GCA_010277015.1. Classification (NCBI taxonomy): domain Eukaryota; kingdom Metazoa; phylum Chordata; class Actinopteri; order Cyprinodontiformes; family Poeciliidae; genus Poeciliopsis; species Poeciliopsis turrubarensis. The sequence continues at coordinate 191,842 of VMRN01000185.1, forward strand.
TTTTGGGGTTGAAGCTCACTCAGTTCTCCCCTCACCTTATCAACCATAAAGTGTGGAGGAGCCTGTGTGGAGCGGAAGAATGGAGATGCTACTAAGCTGCTTTGGAGGAGGAGGTTGGGTCAGGGGGCTGGTATGCAATAGAGCTGAGGCGAGGATGCCTGGATGGTGGAATGACTGCACCTGGTAGCAAGGAGAAGGATGTACTGGGGATGAGCACTGGGGCACTGCATCTACAGTACAGACCAAAAGTTTGGACACACCTTTTCATTCAATGAGTTTCCTTTATTTTCATGTCTATTGACATTGTAGATTCACACTGAAGGCATCAAACTATGAATTAACACATGTGGAAATATGTACTAAACAAAACAGTGTAAAACAACTGAATATACACCTTATATTGTAATTTCTTTAAAGTAGCAACCTTTTGCTGTGATCACTGCTTTGCACACACTCTGCATTCTCTTGATGAGCTTCAAAAGGTCGTCACCTGAAATGGTTTTCACTTCACAGGTTGCCCTGTCAGGTTAATAAGTGGCTTTCTTTCCTAATAAAGAGTCATGAAAATAAAGGAAACCCTTTGAATGAGAAGGTTGTGTCCAAACTTTTGGTCTGTACTATAGTGATGGTGGTGCGTGAAGCATAATGGCTAAATCTATTGAAACATTATTCAGCTCATTAGCTGTCTCTTTACTTCCTCCCTCTTTGCTAGACTGAGCTTTGTGCCCTGTAATGGTTCTGAAACCATCTCAGACATCACTTAAACAGTTTTCTCTCAGCTTCTGCTCCACCTTCCTCCTGTAGCAGTCTTTTCTCCTCCCTTTGTGCTGCTTTTATCTTCTCCTTATCTTAAGTCCTTAAGGCTGCCTTCTTATAGTTGAGGACAGCCTTGACTCCTTGTGTTACCCATGGTTTATTATTTAGGTAACATTGAACATTCTTGAGAGGCGGGGGGAACCACGTCTATAATCTTTGAGACAGTGAATAATCCCCTCTAGATCCTCATCAGGGGCTCCCAGCAGCACATCCCAATTTGTGACGTTGAAATAATCTCTCAGGGCCTCCTCTGCTTCAGGAGTCCATCTTCTGATTGAGCGAATGGAGACACCCTGCCTTTGGACCAGTGGGGGATACTGAAGGTGCATGTAAACCAGGTTGTGGTCTGACTTTCCCAGTGGGGGGAAGGCAACAGCCATATATCCATCTTTTACAATTGACAACCTGGTGAAAAGCAGCAAGAGTGGAATCCAGAGTGACATGATTAAAATGTTTAACATCTCCAGAAATTATTATAAGGGCTTCAAGTTGTTGCAACTAAAGTTGTGCTGTGACTAGGAGTGAAAGTAAGCAGGTATGGTCGGGTACCCTGAAACACTAGAAAATTTAGTGGGGGTATGCAGCTCTTGTGCAAAATTCTGTTCCCCTGTGAAAATCGGTTCCCCAGTGTCAGGAACGTGTATTGCAGCCAGAGACTATTTTCAGCACTTCTGATCGGTTTCTCAGTAAAATGACTTATATAATCATGTCAAGGTTGTAACCTCATAACTTCGGCAACTAAGAAGCAAATGTAACCAAAATCACAAGATTTGTTGTTGATGAAGAAAAGAATAAGCACAGTTAAATACTTGCTGGTAAGTTGTTTCCATGTAATGGAAGGGATTATTTCATGTGGCTAAAATATATGATTTCCCCTAATAACTCTGGAAAATAAGGAGCAAATGCTACCAAAATCACAGGATTTGTTTTTAATGACAAGAGGAATAAGCACAGTGAAAGACTGGCTGGTAAATTGTTTAGTGTTGTGGGGGGAACGGATTATTTCAGGTGGCTAAAATATTTGATTCCCCTCTCATAACTTTGTCAAAAATTGAGCAAATGTTCTCAAACTTGCAGAATTTCTTGTTGATGAAGAGAGAAATAAACACAGTTAAAGACTTGCTGGTAAGTTCATTTGTTCCCATGTTATAGATGGGAACAGATTATTTCAGGCAGCTCAAATATTTGGTTCCCCCCCCATAACTTTGTTAAATAAAGAGCAAATGTTTTCAAACTTACATGAGTTATTGCTGATGAAAGGAATAAATACAGTTAAAGACTTGCAGGTAAATGAATTTGTTTTCATTTTATGGAGGGGGAACAGATTATTTCAGGCAGCTGAAATATCCATTCTCTCCTTTCCGTGCCCCATAACTTTGGGAAAGAAAGAGCCACTGTTTCCAAATTCTCAAAAAGTATGTGTGATAGCATATAGTATACTAGAAATTTTCTTAATACAGTAATACGTCATATTTTACATTAGAACGGGATTTACCAGAAAGTCTACATTCTCATCTTTTCAGGAAGTCTTAATTTTTGTGCCCTGCATTCATCTGCTCCTTGTATATCAGCTATGAGAAATTATAAATAAACACAATGTCTTGGAAACCTGTGTTTGGTGGCTGAATTTTATTTGTCAGGCTTAAGTGACAAAAGTTGGAGAAAACAGAGTTAGAGACTGTGAGCGATGAAATGTCAGTTTACATTTTAACACTGCAGAGATCCTCTGACATGATTCAGGTTAGAACCAGGTCAAACAAATAAAACATCATCACGTACACCACCAATGTTAACGCTATAAACTGAACGTTCTGCATCGTGGTATCACCCATAGAAGAATTTCTTTATTTAAGTGAGTTCATTTTTCTGAGGGATATACAGTGAGGGTATATACATGTGATCATTACATGTTTACAAGAGCGATATTATGTTGTCCTTCTATGGAAGAGTGCAGCATCCAGACGAACATTAAAACACTTTTTAATATAAGTTGCTACTTCGACATGATCACAGCCCTTCCAAAACATATGTACAAAAATCCTCAATAAAACATAAAATATTTGAAAATCAGACACCAGACAAGTAAATAACAGAAACGTCATCAGCCTTTGTAATGCTGAACTGACGCGGTGAAGCTACCAGTAGCAGGAGAAGCTAACAAACACTGAAGAGAAGGAGAACAGTTGCAGCCAGGCATGTTTTAATGTTACACAATACAGTTTTAGCAAGTTTCTCAAAAACTAAACTGGTATTGTTGTGCATATAAGGTGTAAAGCAGGGGTGTCCAAACTTTTTTTAGTGAGGGCCAAATACAAAAAAATAAACAAAGGGCCGGGCCACACACTAGAGGTGACATATTGACACATGAATACTGTGTACTCGCCTTTAATGTAAAGGACATTGCATTTAGTGGGAGCAGAGATGCTGTCCTTCGGATTGAAGGATGACAGACATGTCAGGAGAAAGTTTGGTGGCTGAGACACAAAGGACTTCACAGAGATGGCTATCAGTCATTCTGTTTCTCAGTCTGCTTTTGTTCTGATTTAACAGAGAAAATGGTTGTTCACATATGTATATTGAGCCGAACAGGCTCATCATTCTTTTTGCATGGGATCTCATCAGAGGAAACTTGGCATTATCCAAACTCTGATAGGAATCAGGGAGGGAGAGAAGCTGATGTTGACTCTTCAGAAAATCATCACATTGCATTTCAATCAGCTCTAACTGCAGACATTCTTCCACATCTCTTGCTTCCACCAGGAAGAGGATCGAGAACAGCTTGATTTGTTTTTCAATGACAGAAAAGTCTTGGAAACAGTGGTTGAATTCTGTCAGGAGGGTGCAATCATACACAAATATTTTTCCTTTTTGGCAGAAAGGTCGGCCTTTGAAAAAGCAGACTTGATTTCAGACAGCGCAGGGAAATGTGGAGCATTACAGCCTCGTAGTTGTGCCTCAAATAGATGAAGCTTTACGCAGAAAGCTTTCATGTGCGCATACAGCTGTTCTTTTCCTTGTAGGTTCTTGTTCAGTGTATCCAGATGATGCGTAAGATCAACTAAAAATGCCAGCCACAGAGTCACTTCGTTCATGATTCATGAAAAAATCAAAAGCACTATTCT
>VMRN01000185.1:207538-221003 GCA_010277015.1 Poeciliopsis turrubarensis
AGACAGACAGACAGACAGACAGACAGACAGACAGACAGACAGACAGATGGTCACGTCTTTCTCATTGTCCTCCTCCGATTATAAAGCCCCTGAATCGCTAATTCTCTCTGCTTGTCCGCTACTGAATCTTCTCCACCGATGAAAGTTAGTGTGGTAATTAACATATTGGTTAGTTGGATACATACTTCTGAATGGGCTTATGCAGTTTTTAGCTTCTGTCGTAGTTTTTCTGACCCCTCGGGTCTCTATCCACTCATTTTCTCGGATTCCGGTTGGCTGAAATGCCGCTATTCATAACCTTAGAGGGGAGGGGCGGGCCAAGGAGAAGAAAGGGATTTTATTGGATAAGCCCAGTGTCCGTCAATAAAATCAATCAATGGGCGACCGATAAAAATTGGATTTAATAAATATTTTTTTGTTGAACTATGACAGCTTAGGGCCACCAGAAATGGATATTATGTACATCTGTCTGGACAATAGACGGTCAGTCCTCCCCTGGACAGAAGTTCAAACTGAATGCAGCTTCTTTTTTATCTGTTCAAATTGTCAACCTGTCTTCACTTCACTACACATTTACCCGCAGTAGAGGGTTCTAATTTCCACCCCTGGCTACATGACACAATAAAATGTGAAAATCTGAAAGATTCACATTCCCATAAAACACCTAGATATTATATACATAGAGCTACAACAAATTTAACCAATACCATTATCAATTCAAACTCTTCTTCATTCTGCTTTACTTCCATCTCTGTGCCATCCTTAACAAGATAACGCCCAAAGTGGGACCCCAAAGTGGGTCCCGGAGGGCCAGCATACTGCATGTTTTAGTTCTCTCCTTGGTGGTACCAACAATCTTTTCAGCATGTCAGTGTTCTCCTGAGGCCTCTAACGAGCCATCACTTGATCCAGTTGCGTTAAATCAGGGAGAGAACTAAAACATGCAGGATTTTGGGGACCCCTGAAGTTGCCCATATTGCCCATGTCTGCATCATTAAACAATGCTCTAATGGTGAACAATGCTCAACTATGAACACTGATCTAGGAATAACAAGCAACAAGTAACCAAGGATAAGGCACGCACTGTGACTGTTCTCAGTCTCTCTCCAGCTGCATGAAGCCAGGCTATGCTTTTTTATGTGCATTGCTGATGTCTGCCACAGTGACTGTGAAGAAAACAATCAAAGAGCAATGAGCATTCTCTGCGTGCTTTTCTGTTCTTGTGTTTTATTTATTATTAATATATTTAAATGTATATGATTAAATACAAATAATAATAATAGCTACTGCAGTTTATGCAGAGTATTACAAGAACAAAAAACAGGTCTCACTGAGGCTCCAGTCCTACCTTCTTAGTAAAAGGCTGTTCAGAAGAATCAAATCATTTGTGAATGTCACATCACTGTATTGCAGACTTTGGTCACAGCATTATTCCACTATATATGTGACACGTCAGTCAACACCTCTGCACAATAATTCAGCTGAGTGAGTGACAACTTTGTTTTAGATGCAATTTGTACCTGTACACCTATCTTTGCTAATATCACATCCACAAAGCTTACTTTTCTTTTAGCTGATTTTCTAAGTGATGATAAAAGTTAGACGTAGCCCCCACTGTCTGTGAAAGCGAAGCGCTGATGAATTTACATGTCGCCATCGGATTTCTTATGATTTATGTAGCGGGATACTACAGAGTGGGCCATATGTTTCCACACATAGAAAAAAGAAACATTTTATTTGGGACTGATGTTTTTATTTTTGTGGGACTCTGTGTAATCGCTGCACATCTTGGACCAGTTCGTGGTTGATCTGCACCATATCCAGTTTTCTGAAACATGCAAATAGGTTTTTGCGACAGTGTCATGTGTGATGCTTGTTCTATGTTTTCTGCTAAAAGTTTCGTGAAACCACACGACTGCTTCCCAATCCAGCCATCAATATAATTTCAATTCTTTGCTCTTTTCTCAAACGCATCTTCTTGGGTATCTGAAATATAAAAAAACATTACACCGCTCTTATACCGCTGTCACACAACACAGGTGATGAGTGACAGCGGTAACAGAAACACATAATTAGTAAGTTGGGTTATTGCTTGGATTTTAATCGGCTTGTTTTGCATCTGGTGAAAACAAAGATTTTAACAAATAAATTGGACAATATGCTGGCAATTTAGTGACATTTCCGCAGCTGACAGGTCTTGAAATAAAATCCCCAAGTCCCAGACCATCGAAAAGTGGTCTTGAGACCAAGATCGATCTTGAGTACGACAACACTAATATCTCTGCTTTTATTTTTAATAACACCTTTGCTCACAAATATGAACATATGCTGTACTCTATGCTGAACAGTATACTGTGTTGTCAGATCACATCGCTGTTTAATCAGTCAAATGTGATCACTGACTGTAATTAGGTTTTGTGTCCAGCTTGATTAGAAACAGCACAATTAAATGACATCGAGCCTGTGAAAAAGGTGAGACGATATCAAATTAGCTGTTAACATGAATGAATAATAGATTAGTTGTTTGTGCTGTTGAAGTGTAACTCCAATCTGAGCTGTTTCTTCACAGAGTTTGCAAGCTCTCCTCGTGGATAGGTTCTGTGCAGGTACTCCATTTTTCTAACATTTTATGTGCGTTTTAGTTTGCTATGCGGGTGTCTGATGAACTGACCATCCATCCGGTCTGTACCCTGGCTCTCACCCAATGACCGCTGGAGGTATGCTCCTGCCCCCTGTGACCTTGCAAGGATAATCAGTTTTAGTTGATAGATGGATGTAGATGCATATAAAGCAGAAGGAGATAAAGCCAGGGGTCAAAAGGGTCACTGGTTATCTAGAGCATGTAAAAGATTGTACTACAGATTGTATTTCAAACTTGCACTATTTACCCTTGTTTGAGTTTGAATGGTTAAACAAAAAGGCTTTGATTTGAATACATTTTGGCAGGGGTTTTTACTCTGCTCTTTACAAATAGACAATATCTGTTGCTCTTTAAGTAATGGATGCTTTAGAATTTACACTTCTCCTTTTGTCCAGTGAACATTTGAAGCTCACCAATGTTGTGTCAACATATTAGTTATGAGAACATACAAATTCTTGGTTGCTGCCACTATTTAGATTTAAGAATCCCACAACAAAATGACAATGTTTATGCACAAACGTCAGACAAAATAGGCTTTAAATTAATAATGAATGAAAATAAAATGTTGACTACATTGTTGAGCAGCCATTATTAAACAAGTACTGTTTAATTTGTTAAGTGTCTCTCACTTTTCTAGAAGTCCAAATATTCTCAGTATTTCACTGTCGGTCAGTAGGCACTATTAACATTCAACTATCTTTTCTGTTTCAAAGATCCAGCTAGTTCTATAGTTTTTATGTGCTATAATCTGAAAATACACACAGTAAAAGTTTTAGACAAAAAGGTTTGTCCTTGTGTTTTCTTTTTTGTAAAATAGAACATTTTCTGCTTAAAAACAACATTGGCTGCATTTAAATTTCTTCATTCAAAATCGTAGTTTAATCTCTGAATATGTTTAAGGCATATGTCGCAAGCAGCCAACCATAAGCATGCATAAACATGTTTTTATGCAGTGAATTCAGATCTCCCCACCCAAATTCTAAGAAAATGGGCCTAGGCTTTAATTTTTCATTTGAATTGCTTCAAAAGTTTCTTAGACACAATTTCCTGTGGACTGCAGTGTTTTGAGTCAGTCTCCTGTCTGAGTTCAGGTACAAACTACCAGAAGAGATAATGTTTTCAGTTATAACTTGTATTTTTTCAGTTCAGAAATACATTTTAAATTCATCTATCAACATGAAACAATTTTAGTATCCATGCAAGCTTCATTATATTATAACAACAAGGTCTGCCACATTTTCAATGTGCTTTGCTTTAAGACTTTTTGTTTTACTTGTGGTTGCTAACCTCTCTACAGGTCTTGAGCATGCACCAGTATGACATCAGAGTACTAGCTCTTCATCTCCTAACTTTATTGCATGCTTTTCTTTCTTTCATCTGTCTGATCTCTGGTTCATGGATAGTTTCAAGCTGCTATTATAGTCTTAAATAACAATAAATAAAAGAAACCCCAAATACATAGCTTTTTTCGGTCAGCTTTCTCCCTTGTCTGTAGTCTATGTATATAATCATTGTAGACTTATACCGTCACGTTTAGTTTTTCCATGAACAGATGTTATTGGTTTGTGTTAACTGAATCTTAGCAGAGCTCCAGAGTGCAGTAGCAGTCAGTTCTGCTGAGCTGCAGAAAGATGATCATAAGTTTGAATCTTCTTTTGGAATGCCATTTGCATGTTCTTCCTTCAAGTTTCTCCAAATACTCCAACAGGTTAACAGAGAATGGCAAATTAGCTCAATGACTGTGTATGTGTTTTGTGTCTCTTGGTCCACTGATAAACTAAGACTGATCTAAAGTGTTTCCTGATTGCTTACATACCATCCATGAACACAACTAAGAAGCTGCATAGTTTTAATGAGCTGTTTGTGTGGTGATGTGCTTTAGATATTTGTATGAGGTGACATTATGCAAATCAGATTGTCATAACTCTGGGTTCTTTGGTTGAGTTTTGTTTATTTCCATTTTCTTGTTGTTTTTTGGTTAGATCAGTTTACTTTGTTTTCCTTTAGTTTATCTCCTTATAGTGTTTCTGGTTATGTTTATTTCTTATCGTTATTTTTTGTTACTCCTTGTCCATCAGGTTTCATTTCATTAGGTCTAGTTATTCCTTATTACTTGTATTTTTGCTTGTTCCTCTGTGTTATCTCCTTTTCTTTCCTGTCCAGGATGAAACAAGAATAATCCAAAACACAGCAAGACAGGAGACATGAGGCAAACAAGAAGAATTACAGGAATGAGATCACCACCTTATTATGGCAATAAGGTGGTGGATCTTAATGTTAGAATATAATAAAGCCACTTTCTCTTTTCCTTCCCTCAGTCTGGCTCCTGCTCCCATCACTCACGCCTTCGAGCAGTTAACTAATCACCCCAGGTCTTTTGCGGCAGCACTCAACCTCCCACTATTTAAGCACCTCATTGTCAGTCACTACTCGTTGGTTCATTTCGTCAACTCCCTTCTCATTCCTGTGGTTCCTCTCGTTTACCTCTTGCTGTGTTTTCAGTTATTCTTGTTTCATTCTGGATTCTTGCATTTTGTAAACCTAGGCTTCTTTTTCTTTTCACTAAATTTTCAACTCAATCTACGTCTCCTGCCTGCTGCATTTGGGTCCTTCTCAACCTCACACCATGACACAGATAAACTCATCTGAGAGATTGTGTGACACTGCCGTAAACTGAACAGGAATTCAGTTGAACTGAGCTGTTTGTAATTAGGTTAAAGTTCACTGTACTGAGTAAAACTATATAACCAATTATTCAACGCAACTGAACTCATGTATAAAGAAAACAGGACAGTAAAAATAGATCCAAAGGCTTTCTAGATTGCAGTATCTGTGTAAAACACCACAATCAGTGGTGATAACACAGTGATAACACCGTCTTAAATGATTTATTTTGACTGAACAGTTCCCTTGGTATTTTTGGAATGTGATCTTCTGCACTTTGACATAAACAACTCTGACATTTTGTCCTGGAAGCAAGTACAGTTTAGTAGTTGTGGCTGACTGGAATGATCAATTATAATATTGTGAAAAAGTATTAAATACCATCCATAAGTTTCTATAAAGGGTCCTTCCTGGAAAGAGAGTATTTTAAATAACAAAAAGTAGCAAACATATGTGCAAACTTGGGTAAAAAATGCAATGAAATTATAAAGACTTTGTACTTGGTAGGGTATATCAAATAACTAATCAAGGTTACTGACTATTAAAAATTCTAATGTACACCGATCTAAGATTTATTTAACAGCAAAATTACGTTGTAAAATATAGAAATGATGCGGACTCTGAGTCAATCACTCTATATCACTATAGATGGATACTCAGACAATATCCATTTATCACACATGAGCAATGTGTGATAGTGACACATTGCTCATCTATCCAATGTTTTACTATAAAGCTGACACTTATTAACATGTCTCAGCTTTAAATATCATGTATATTAGTTGTACCTAGACATTGCTTTTTTTGAGGGAGATAAACTGGTTATTCATTACAGTCTGGATATAGAATCACTCATATAGGACTTGAATTCTTGAATTCTGCAGGATACTTTAAAATGTGATTCTCAGTTAAACAAAATCCTAAAAAGCACAGTGCTTTTTAGGAGCACAAAAGTTAGAATAGTTAGAATCTATACATGCTGCAGTATTTCTCCTTATTGATAAACACCCCTGAGCACATCAGGTTCAATATCTGGAACAAGGAAGCTTCAATATTCCTTGTGCCAATGTTAACAGGAAGACTTGTACGAGTCACTATGCCTAAAAATGTTCCACTTCACCATAAGTATTCTGCAGCAGTGCAAAGAAAGGTCATTTTTACTAGCTTATTGAAAGTCTAGGTAGAAAGGACAGCTAAGGGATTTCCCTGCTGTCTTTCTGGCCTTCAGTCTTGTCACTTTCTCAAATCAGAGGTAAAGTGCATCCCAGAAGTTTCTTTAATAATTTCTTTCATTTCAGTATACTGAAGCATGTATTACTGAAACTCTGCAACATTTTCCTGTTGGGAATCAGGATTATGGAAACAGAAATATTTCTAACAACTTCTTAAGGTGGTATCAAAATTGTTGGGATCTAGAGCTTGCATTGAAGTTTGGCTTCAACCTCCCAGTATTGAGGAGTTTGATATTTGTAATCAATAATATATGACTGATTAAATTATTAATAAAATTAAAATTATTGAGTTTAATCAGGGCACCTCAAACAACTCTGGAGTCATAAGACAAACTCAGTCTCTCATGAAGGAATGAATTCTCACTCCCGGCAGAATTAACTCAACAAAGAATGCTCACTGACACTCTTATTTCTAATCAAATCTGAGAATTTATAATTAAAATAACCCAACTTTACACCAGATAATAAAATCTTTCTTATTATCTAGATTCTACTAGCTACTAGTACAGTCTAGTAGCTAGATTCTACTGGCATAAAATCTAGTTACTAATGAAAAGACTCATTGCAGGAGGAAGATTTAAGTAAAAGAAGAGGAGGTCAGGTCACTGTCCAGACTCAGACCTGTCCACCACCTTCCAATAATAGGTCATAAAACTCCACGTGTTGAGGGTTAACAATTAATGTAATTAATTAAAGAAATGTGGTATAAGGCCTTTTATGACCACAAAGTGGATAAGTATTTGAATGAAGGAAAGAAGAGAAGTGGAAGCAGGAGGAAGAAAGATAAAAGAGAATGAGAGCGCCAGTGAATTCAAGCAGTGCTGAATTCAATTGCTCTAATGCAGCAATTTCTAACGTGGCAAACCTAACATGGCAAAGCAGCGACATAACGTAAGTTTAAAACATCTAATTCAGCCCAAATACTGGAATGGTCTTACTTTGAGTTGATTGATCGTCAGTCGGGTCAAAGCAATGACCAGGCGAGAGCTAACGATTGACTGGGATCCCAGCTAGGTTCTCAGCAGAACCTCCAGTATTTTGGGTTGAAAACAGGAGAGTACTCTTTTGTTTGATGAATGGAGAAGCTGCGACTGCAGGCCTCCATAGGCAGACGACTCAATAGACTTTTCAAGTCTCTATGGGAATGCAGAAATGCGAGGTATGCAGACCGCTTTCTAAAAGTTCTACAGGGAACACTTTGAAGGTTTTTGATAAATTTGTCTTCCTTTCTAACAGGTTAGAAGAAAAAGGTTTAGAGCTGTTGTGTCTCAGTTGGAGGCTGAATCCAAAGACGAGGCTTTGGGATTCAGGTCTTGCTTTTGTAGTGGAGATCAGTTCTTATTGGATCAGTTCTGAGTTTTATTGCAACACTGATATCTCCAATGTGTTTCCAGCACAATGATTGCTTAAGAATTAGTTCTGATCAGTTCATGAATAAAAATGGATTCCCATATTCCAGATGAACTGCAGCATTTTCCTTTCACAAATAGTTTTATGATGCTAGAGTCATGAATAGGTTAAGGGTTGACTCTACCATTTAGAGTTAGGGTTACCTTCCTAAACTGATGGCCTGAAACTAATTTAGGCAAAGAAAAAAAAAAAAAAATAATAATCATGACCTCTTTTTCCCAAAAGATGGTTTAGGCAAAAAAAGAAAAAAAAAAAAAAGAAACACACACACTGCAAAAAAAATCTCACAGGCACACTGTCAGTATGAAAGTGTCTTCACAGTATGACGGTATGAAAAAACCTAGCCACTGAACTGCTATTCAACTGCTGGTACATAAAGTGTTAAACAATACACTGAAACGGTGAAAAAATATATTTCTGTTCATAATATCTTGCTGCAGTCTGAACAAGATGTGAACCAGATCATTTTTGTATGCTATAGGCTGGACAGAATGGTAAACAAAAACCGTTAATAGCATTTAAGAACAATGCTAAGTGCTTTTGCAGTGTTGAGTAAAGCTTGCTGATGGACAAATCAAATTGAGGAGATTTATAGTTGAAAAAATATAAACATTAACAGCACTTTTCACAGTTTATTTGACCAGTTAAAACTGATTAAAAATGTGAGTCTAAGTTAGAGGCAAAGTGTCAAGGACAGTCTTTCCTTCATAAAGTGTTCTTCCTTCATGAAGGAAATAACCCTGAAGAACAGCATGTGCACATGTTTTGTTGGTTAGCCTGTTGGTACAGTTTCGCGCCCCACCTTCCTCGATTTGGGTTTTGATAGCGTCATCCATCATCCATACTGATTAAGTATTGCTATATTCTCGCGAGGTTTTCATCCCACTTTCTGAAACAAAAGGTTATCACTGAAGTCTCGCGATGTATTTCTCTGCGGATCCCACCCTTCTCCTGTGCCGTCTGCAGTGTGTATAATAGCAAGCAGAGAGACGCTGGGACACTAGGAGGAGCCGTGGCAAGGTCGACAGCAGCATCCTTTATAACAACACAACGCTTACAAGTGGTTCTTCTGACTTTTAAAAGACGAAGGTTGTTGGAACGTTTTTATTTACTGCGACAGAAAGAAAAAAAGGAGAGTGGTGGTAACTTCCCAGCTTGTACTCGCATGACCTGACGCTGCTAAGCAGCTATCTGCCTTTAACGCCGCCCTCTGCTAGGGACCCTGCGCCTTTTCTCAGCGGGCAGCACAGCGTGTGTTTTCCTGCAACTAGCAAGGGTTTAGTGACGGAACAACACAGCGCGTTCTTTACTGATTTAGTAGATCCAAGCGATTGTTGGCTACATTCCGCCTAACAGCGATGTCGGAACCATCTTCTGCGCCTTCCGCGCCAGCAGACAGTGCTGCCCCGGAAAATGATTTTTTAGCTCCAGATGCCGGGCAAAGGCCGTCCGGTCCGACACCTAGTCAGAGCCGCTTCCAGGTGGATCTTGTGTCTGAAGCTGCGGGGGTCTCTGAAGAAAAGTCTGCGAGCTCCGAAAACCCCGCTGCGGGTGGTGATTCGGGGGCCGGGGGAGAGGAAGCCAAAGGACGGTTCAGAGTGGTAAACTTTGCGGATCCGAACGGGTCGGGGAGCGGGGCCTCTCCGGAGGCAATGCCGCCTGAGGGATTACAGAACGGAGACACTGTGATGAGTGAGACCAGCTTGCATTCATCCACAGGGGGCCAGCATCACTATCACTATGACACCCATACCAACACCTATTATCTGAGGACCTTCGGCCACAACACCATTGATGCTGTTCCCAAAATTGACTTTTACCGACAGACGGCTGCGCCTCTGGGAGAGAAACTCGTGAGACCCACCCTGTCGGAGCTCCATGACGGGCTGGAAAAGGTAAGCTTCCCTCAAGATTCAGAGAGCGTTGATGCGTGCAGAAGCTCGGTGACTAATTTAGATTGAGAGTTAAACATGACTTCCACAGCAAGATATCAAGCTTTGTGGGATCCTCGCACTCAGTGATATGCTGCAAATTTAGGGACAAATTAGTTTGTATTGTTGCTAAAACTCCAAATAATCCCAGATGACTCTTCTGCTCCTTTCTTTATTTCAATTAGCTTTCCACTTCACTAAGTTCAAAAGTTTTAAACTTTTGAAATCATTCATCAAGGTTGAAATGCTATGATATTTAAGCAATCATTGCTTAAAATAATCGAAAATGCAGCAGTGAGACTGTAAATTTGAGAGAAATTGAACACTTTCTACAGTTTCAGGAAATTAAAACTCCATATGGAGAGTGAGGGTGTACCTATTTTCAGCTTGTAATAGTCTCATTAAGTCAAAGCACAGTCTGTTCTTTGTTCATCCTTACGGCTGTGAATGTGGAATCTATGGTTAACTGGCCATTCTATTGTCCAAATCTCTGAATTGTAAATTGTTCAGCGTTTCTCACAGGGTTTTCTAAGCCTGGTGGACCACCTGGCTTTACTTGTGCTCCCACCAGGCTAAACTTTATTTATTCTGATATATTTTTGTATGTTTGCCTATAAGATATTATATTTGGAGGTTAGGTATTGTTAATAATTATTACATTAACACATTATTACATATTACCTTGTGATATTTTAAAGGTCAACTTTAGACACTTTTTTACAACTCAAAAACACATTAGACTGCCCTAGCACTTAACCCCAATCAGAGTTGAACAAATATTCTTTTAAAATCCATTCTAAATACATGTTTCTCCGTATTTTAGATTTGCAAACTGTGTTAAATGAGAGCAATATCAGCTAGTTCATAGACAAAACGTATAAGTAGCATTCTAAAGTATTTGGCACTGTTTGTCCCCCACATAAAAATATCTGTTCTAGCTTTTGCAGGTTGTCAATTTCCTACAAAAACATGTTGCAACACAGTATTTTTCTTCTGAAAAAACGCTTCTAATTTGTGAAATATATCTGAAACCATTTTGTTTTTAAATGGCATGAAAGCTCCTTTTTCAGTTGGAATGTTTGAAAAGAAACCAAAAGGGTTTTTGTAGGGATGCAGTGTGGGTTGACTTGGTTAGAACACAGCATACAGAAAGACTTGCCGTGATTTTGGACCCTGAACAACCATGAAGTTCACTGAATAAGAGTCTTCTGAAGGGTTGGGAAATGTTAAGCTGCCGAAGTAAGGGATCGTGAAATAAGCAACGAGGTACATTCAATACATTGCAGTTCTATGTTTTTACACTGATTCTACTCTATAGACTAGTCAAAACAATATTAAGATGATCAATTCATTTGTTTTTGGAGTCAATACAGTAAACCTTCACATTAAGCGCTTTATCCAAGTATAAAGTGCTCCAAACTTCAAATATCCTATAGCTAATTAAAACAGCTTCTAGTTTCAGGCTGGGTGTGGCATATGTTCAGTTTTCAGGATTTAATTTATCCCTGACAGAAATAATTAAATTCAGGAGGAATTCTGAGTGGTGTTGATGGAATATGTTACAACTGCAACCATTGACGATAATTGTAGTAAATCCTTATATGTGGCATATAAGGATCTGTAACAGCAGGAAAAATCTTAAGGTACATGTGTAAGATAGAAAGATTTAATGTTGGTGTTAGTGTCCTTCATGTCATAAGAATAGGAACATATTTCTTAAATGTCAAACAGTGTTTGACACAAGCAAAATTGTTCACAGTGAATGTAATATGGCTAGAAGTATTCACTGCCATTGAGTTATGTTGCATTATACTGGTTTCTCATACAGAAGGGTTTCCCCCTCAAAAATTGCTAACCCCGGTGGTTGGGGCACCGAGATGGACCACCGGGGTTTTGTATTAAAAGATATTAAATTGACAGAAAATGTAAAATATTACTGGGTAATTATGTTATTGGATAACATTGCTGACAGTACTTAAACCTACTACTATACAATTTTAAAAACAAGAAATCCAAAAAACACAGTTAAGATAAATCTCAATTATTTGCACTTCTGTTAAATCTATATCAAGTCATCAATTAGTGGCTCTAAAAACATGATGAAATGCTGATTACATTTAGAACAGGCCCATGCTGATATAATGTATCAGCATAAATACATTAAAAAAATTTAAATTATTCAACATTTCAATGTAAACTTGTAAGGAGCTGGCAAGTTTACTTTGTAAAAGTTCAAAGAACAATCTTCTTAGTTAGATTGTTATGTTACCACAGCTACAATCTGATGCTGTCAGTTTAATCTTTGAGTCTTGGTTGTTTGTTCACAAATAGTAAATTCCAATTATAACTGAGTGCTTTTAAATTTGGCCAATAAAATTAGGCCCCCCGCCCAGATTTGACTAAATCCATATTGAAATGCTCTTAAGAAGTGCTGATATTCTCAGCAGCAACAGAGGCTCCTAAATCAAGGACTCATTAAATATTGGACTGGCCCTGCATTATGAGCATGTTGCGCATTTCTGCTGCTGGATGTAAAGGGATAAATGTGAGATTTAATTTAGGTAGCTTAGTAAGTCTTAGTAGTAACTCTTCCTATGTGTTTTTAATAACTGCCGCAGACACCGTTTTTTGTATAATTTTTCTCTTCTTGAAATCCAGACATTAGCTTGATGTTTCATTGAGCCTGCACAACATTATCTGTTATAAGAAAACGTTAAAAACTAAGTGAAGGTTTAGTTTTTTTAGATTAGGTAAATTCACAGCTCTTTCTCCCCATTGATAACAATACAATCAACAGACAGGGAACACATGGAGGCAGGGTCTGAGCTAAGGCTTAAACGATTCCTCGAGTGATGATTAAAATTCCTCGAGGAAAATTTATATGGTTTGAAGCTTCGTTAAAATACATTTTATTATTTAGCGCACGATGTTCTGATCGGGTTATTACTTGGGTTGCATGGAGCTCTGAGCTCCTGAGTTGTTGGCAGCATACCGTCCAGTTTTTAAGTTCGGCCTGGGAGGATTTTATTGATTCGTGATGATGTCTGGGTCTTAGACGTTTTTCGGGGGACCAACAAACGTCCTTAAAATGACTGGCATGACTGCGGTAGTCTTTTCTCCTCCTGGAGCTGCTGCCTAGTGGCCGGTGTTCAGAGTGAACAGCGGGTAAGAATGTTGCAGGTGGCCGGTGATTTTCTCCGGTGTATTTATACAGGTCAGTGGATAGGCTGTATTCTGAGGACAGCTGCGCATTAGATGATTAAGGTAAGTGTAGCTTTACGAACGAACCGGAAAATTTATTTCATATCCCAGTCTCAACATGCCTGTACATGGCTGGTAGATGTGTTTCTGTGTGTGACAAACAAAGATGTTAAATCCTGCCGCTAACAAAAACACAAAAAGCTATAAATGTCTTTGTAAGGTAAGAGTTCATCTATTAAATTGACTGAAAATGAATGCATAAACGAAAAGCTGGAGTATAGACACTTTTTATAAATTGCCTCTTCATTATTGAATTTAATATAATTTCATATTTTTGTGTAACTTTTCTTCAGGTTAACTTGGAAAGTGAGCAGTTATTGTCATGA
>VMRN01000185.1:221013-245349 GCA_010277015.1 Poeciliopsis turrubarensis
TCATGACAATAACTGCTCACTTTCCAAGTTAACCTGAAGAAAAGTTACACAAAAATATGAAATTATATTAAATTCAATAATGAAGAGGCAATTTATAAAAAGTGTCTATACTCCAGCTTTTCGTTTATGCATTCATTTTCAGTCAATTTAATAGATGAACTCTTACCTTACAAAGACATTTATAGCTTTTTGTGTTTTTGTTAGCGGCAGGATTTAACATCTTTGTTTGTCACACACAGAAACACATCTACCAGCCATGTACAGGCATGTTGAGACTGGGATATGAAATAAATTTTCCGGTTCGTTCGTAAAGCTACACTTACCTTAATCATCTAATGCGCAGCTGTCCTCAGAATACAGCCTATCCACTGACCTGTATAAATACACCGGAGAAAATCACCGGCCACCTGCAACATTCTTACCCGCTGTTCACTCTGAACACCGGCCACTAGGCAGCAGCTCCAGGAGGAGAAAAGACTACCGCAGTCATGCCAGTCATTTTAAGGACGTTTGTTGGTCCCCCGAAAAACGTCTAAGACCCAGACATCATCACGAATCAATAAAATCCTCCCAGGCCGAACTTAAAAACTGGACGGTATGCTGCCAACACTTAGCTTTCATCAACAACTCAGGAGCTCAGAGCTCCATGCAACCCAAGTAATAACCCGGCCGGAACATGATGTGCTAAATAATAAAATACAATTTAACGAAGCTTTGAGGCAGACAAATTTTCCTCGAAAAATAAATTAATCGAGGTGCTCAAATCTCTCGAGGAATCGTTTCAGCCCTAAAATACTTGATTACAACAGCTATGCTACATTTTATAACTTAAGGTTACATATTTTCTTTATTGTGCTTCAAAATATTTATTGAATAGTGATATATTAAAATGCTCTTATCCTTGCAATAATACTTTCAGCCTATGGAACATAACTGCAGTGACCTTCATTATGGCTGCGACCTTCGCTCTCTGTGTTGGTGCTGGCTAACATATCGACTGTTCCCTTGCAACACTGCTAAGCTCAGCATTTTACCAAGTGAATTGCACTGTTATGGTGCAGAGGCTCACTTATGGTATGTGCAGCAAATGTTGACATCACTTTCTCACACAACCCTCATGCACCCCCAGAGAGCAACAACAAACTGTTAGACCTGGTGCAATGCTGATACTGAAAGAAAAACGGACACGTTTGGAAAAGTTTCCAAGTTTCCAAGTTAGCAGAAGTGGTTGATTACATCTCCTTTTGATACCAAACCTAGGTAAAGACATTTAGAAATATCAACCTAATAAGTGTACTCTTCCAATGAACCATATGATATAATGTGCATCTTCTCAAACATGATGTTTCAAACTTTTTTGAGACATGTTTGATCTCTCAAACATGTTGTCCCCATTATGTTTTATGTATAAATTTGCTGCATGCAATTTGCGTATAAGAAGGCATGAAGTTACAGTTAGTATTCATCAAATAAACACCACCTTTTGACCGATCTCTTAAACTCATTGATTTCTCTAAGATGAACTGATTTCTGCATACAAAAGTGGAAGCCACATTCAAAAATAAAACTTGACTTGCAGACCCTTAAATCCATTGACATTTTTAAAAAACATTAGCAAATATATAATGGTTTATTAATATGGAACCTGTTTTTGTGCGTTAAATATCCTCATCTTCCTAAAAATAAGTAATTTTTTTTGTCAAAACTGACTTAAATAGGGGTTCTTTAGAAATGTCATTCAATATCCAAGATATTTCTTAATATCTTAAGGTTGCCTTTTTATATATAGTTCATGTGCCTTTGCTATATACTGTAGTTCAAGCAAAGATCCATTTAGAGTAATGGGGATATGCAGGTTAAAATAGTTGTAATTATAATTGTGATTTGATAACTGTAACAGATGTCTGCATTCCCAGTTCTGACATTTGTCCTACGTTATGGACACTTTGACAGACAGCTTTTGTCTGTGTAGTTCACCTCACTGCTCTGAACCTCTGGTGTATGAGCAAACAACTTCCTGTTTAGAAATGTTCTGCTATTCTTCAGCCATCTGTTTGACATAGATGGAACTAAAATTGACTTCCTCTGAGATAACTCACCGCATCATGGAAAACTGGCAAACATTCCCATGTTTACTGGCTTCCACATGGCCTGATGTATGCACATGTTGTCAATGGAGCAGTAGGCACCAACAAACTTATTCATCTGTAACATGAAAGCATTCATGATGGGCTCTTTTCTAAACATTGACAGAATGGCCATGTTGGTAAAAGGAGATATCCAGCAGATGATAGGAGCAAAGTTACCATATACACTCACTGCTAACAGACTTTTTGGAGCTTTCACAATGTAATTAATCAGCAAATGGGATAATTACTACATTTGTATTTTATGTTCTAGACCAGGGATCAGCAACCTTTTCCATTTAAAGAGTAATTTTTTTCCCTATTTGAACTGGAGCAGCAGATAGCAGAAATTCTGTTGGTCTTTTGCAGTATGCTAGAATGTATGAAAGTATGAGAGAGAGAATGTTGCATTATGCATTTCTTTTATTTGCTAGTAGCTCCTAAAAAAACAAAACACTTTATTTCTGAATACATTTTTCTCAGTTTGCACAGTTTTGCCAGTTTTTCTCAAATATTAATAAACATATGACATTACTGAAGGAATATGATTTCACAAACTGTTGTTTAACTCAAAATGTATTTTAATTTAAAATACATTAAAAGCTTGAGATGGTGATTCCATCTGTAAATTTTGGGATGATTTTTAGTTGTGACAAATCCATATCTGTTTCTCATTTGTGCTTCTAGCCTTCAAATACCAGATCACTGTCATCTGTGTGTGGGCATCTACTGTGTGAGACTCCAGCCAACAGTTTCTGTAATAAACTCATAATCTGAGCAAGAGTTATGGAACTGTATTCAATAGCCTAATTTACGGGCCTACCACCTCTCTGCTTTGACTGATTGTCAACATGTTCTAGTCCTTCATGATCTAATACCGTCATGCCACCTATTACTGTCTATCAGTAATAGGTGGCATAGTCTTTTTACAATTTTATGTTGCGCTGCAACAAAAGTGCTCTCTGTTTGGAGGTGCGTCACTCATCACCTCTTTCAGAGGCAAATAGTAATTTGATCCAATCTAAAAACAATCATCTATGTAGTGTATGGACAGCTTTGTCTCAATCAACAGGACTCAAGCAGCAGTGAATCCAGCTCTGGGAGAGTTTCTGTGCAGAAAAAGAATAATGGGCAGAGTGTTGAGAGGTTTTCCAAATAATAGACGTTTGAGACAGTGGAGATGTGATCAGTCCACCCAGTCTGACAGCTGGGCAGGGGAGGTGGTGGAACAACAATTTGAGAACCTTCATTTGCAGTACCTCGACTCAAAACATGCAACAGTGTAATGTATTCTTTATATCAACCGTTGTGGAGGGGACCACTCCATAAAAACATCAACACCTGCTAAACCAGTGGTTCCCAAAGATTTTCTTCAGGGCTCCCTATGGATTACAATAAAAACCCCACAAAAAAGAAAAAAAAAATCAACTGAGCACACATATCATTCAACCAGACATTAACCTAAACACATATTTTGTTTTCAAACTCCATTGAAGTTTATTTCACACTTCAGGCTTCAACAAAACAAAACTTTTGGGTAATTGATTTTTTGTTTTTTTTTGTCATTAATTTAAAACGCTCCAACACCCCCCACAATCGCACAGCGCTAAACAGTTAGCAAGTCAGAGGCAGCATAAAGGAAGGAATTATTTTTCAAAATAATCTGAATTTAAATTCTTGCACTTTGAACTGACCTTTTAGAAAACTAAAAGCACACAATTTCCCTCCTTGTCTCCCTCCCTCCTTCTCCAGCAATGTTTGGTTGGGGAGAGGGGTACATCATGGACAGACTGCTAGCCCCACAATATGTGGTGGTAATTATATATTATCAAAACAACCAGTGCTTCTTTCTTTGAAACAATCTGTCCCATTTTTGAAAACATCTTACTCCAACTGTCCTAGTGATTTGTGTGACTTTTGATATAAAGCATTTTCTCTATTGATGCCTGAAGCTTCATGGTGTTAACCCAAGTTTGCAATCATGCTGAGCTTTGCTTGTCTCCCTTTATTACGTGGGCCAGTCAGACACACTTCCTCAACAATGTTGTCCACAGTTTTTCCTGTGTAGCATATTTAACAGTTAAAATAGTGTTTGAATTTCTTTCATGTATATTCATCTTTGGACTGAGATCACAGTGCAGACAAAATTTATGTGCTTCTGTTTTAGGCTCAAATCTCCCATTCTGTCCCTCTGTGATCTAGTTTGTGTTTGTGTCATGCTGCCTTGATATTAAATAGCATTTGATCACAAATCAAATAAAAGCACAAAAAAAAAAAGTTAGGTTACGAGTGCACAAGGATTTCTGAGACTAATTTTACACTTACGGCAGCCCCAGATTCATAAGTAAGTGGTGTGCTTAAATGCTGGTGGGAAGCTTAGTTATCTGATTTTTGCTCGGCGTCTGGTGTTTTCATCCTCTGAAAACATTGCAGTTGTGCAGAAGCAGCAAAGACATTATTTCATTGGAAAACAGAATATTTCGGTACTTTTAAAGACTCACACCCTGCTCACAATTTGTTCCAACTGCTGCCAGCTGGCTGCAGACACAGGAGCATTAAAGCAACGACAAACAGACTAAAGGACAGTTTATACCTCCAAAAGGGCATTAAATACCCTCTTTTAGTATTTATCACCCAATTACTTTATAATCCAGGTAACGTTATTTCATGGTTTCCATAATGACAATAAAGATTATTATTATTTATAATTCTCCAAAATTGTTTATAGACATATTGTGCATTTTGAGCAGTATGCTTTAAAAAAAATTATCTTTGGGTGGTGGAATAGTTTGCAGGCTAGAAAAACAGGCAGTCAAACGAGGAAGCAAGACGGGCGTCCCGGTGGTCTGCCCTCAGAAGTAAGTATTACATTAACTTTTAATGCAGGATTACAAGTTAATCCTGCATTCTTTGCTCTCTGATCATAATGAGACATCGAGTAATTATAAATAATTTCAGATTATGTTTTATGTGTCTGGTAGTTTGATACTCATACTTTTCTGTTAGCGGGAGCTGATGTCCATGTGCGCTATGCTACTTTAGCTGTTGGGTGCTCAGTCCTTGTATTTTTAGTGCCACACTCAGTACAGTTTAAGAGAATTTCTTTGATCCATGAAAATCATCTCTGGCTCTTACAGTATCTGTTTGGCCCTAGCAGGTTCCAATAAAATTTCTAAGTCCAGTTTCAGATTGATATTTGTGTAGTTTGTGAAAAATTCTAATTTGCCTTTTATTTAATTCACTAAGTAAATATAATTAAGTGAAGTAAATTGCCTTGCAATTCTAATTTATTGAATTTCTATATGTATAAAAGACATCTTAAATTTACTTCGACACCGGACAGAGCAGCTGACTCATAGATTGCAGTCAGGTGATATTTACTTACTGGATGATCAGGACCCTTCAGATCTCAGCAACCCTCTGATCTGATGGAATGGCTGCAGGAACACACTGACCATCTCCAACAGGGGTCATCAAATCCAGGCATCAAAGTCTGGTGTCCTGTATCATTTAGATATGCCATCAAATGGCTGCTTGAAGTGCTGCTAATATCATGATTTGACTCAGATGTGTTAAAGCAGAGACTTATTAAAATTGGTGGACACCAGAACCCCTGAACAGGAGGTGAAGTCCTGCTGTACAACTTTCACTCAACTGCAATCACATTTACTTGCAAAAAGTACAGTATGTGGAAACATTACCAGTTGTAACGTGTCCACAGGTAGATAAGAAGTTTGCATAGCATTTTTACTTTAAAACCATTTTGGTGACCATTTGTTAAAAGTAAATTACAAACATTTGCCAATAGTTTGACCACTACAATATAGCAGTAAAAAGGTTTGTCACAAATAAATGATTTTAAGAGGTGTCATTCGATTTATACTGTAAAAAGAAGAACATGACAAAAGTGTTTTCTGAATTAACTTTAATGTACAGCTCACTGCACACAAAGGAAAGATCAAATATTTAATATCGCCCTAATCTGTTGAGTCAGGTTATAAACCTGACTCAAAGATCTACATGGGTGGTTTCACTGCTATAAAGTTAACAATTAATTGTCTTAAAACTTACATGGATGTTCAAATATTTAGTGTAATCAGTTAAAAAAAGAAAATACCATAAAGGTGTGTACTCAAAGAAGAACAAAGGCAGTTTGTTCAGATTAACGAACAATCATAAAGTCCCACTGGTTTGGTGGTCTGTACAATTTGAAGCTTGAGTTCTTTATGTGGAATCTCCCAGAATCTCAGCTGCTGCAAATGGTTTGAAAATGAAAGGAAACATACAAATAGACATTTAGTGTTTAAAAAGAAAATGTATATTGATTTTCCTGTACAACTAAATGGTAAATAGACTGAATTTATATAGCGCTTTTCCAGTCATTTTGTCTACTCAAAGACCCCAAAATCGGTCCTCGAGGACTGGCATCCTGCATATTTTAGTTCTCTTCCTGGTACCGACAACCTTTTCAACATGTCTGTGTTCTTCCTTGGCCTTCTAATGAAGCATCATTTGATCCAGGTGGGTTAAATCAGGGAGAGGACTAAAACACGCAGGATGCCGGCCCGCGAGGTCCGACTTTGGGCACCCCTGCTCTAGAGTCACATTCACCCATTCGCACTCGCAAAGGCCCACACCGATACGCAGCTTGGTAGGCAATGTACAGCTGCACTGACAAACCTGACTGTGACGTAACATTACTGAACCTGAAAATTGCTTTCAAGTTCACAATGTATATCTTTTTATGTCGATTACATGTGTGTGTATTAAATGTGTTCGCATGAAAGCTATTTTTGGGGTGCTTTAAATAAATGCAAAAAATTAATTTTTGAATTATACATTTACTAGCTGTTAATAGTGTCAAAATATCAATTGAAAAAGAAATTTGCTGTCTTGTGAAAATCTAAACCATCTGAATGTATTTTATCATCTACATTACATCTGCAATGAAGACAAACACTAGGTTTTGTCCAGGTTTGAAGGTGAGGTATAGATTTGTTCAAGGCCCGATAAAATGGGGTCTTTGCAGACTTCACAGAAGTCCAGACACAAATACAGTAGAATCTGAAGATTCCGCAGGCTGTGTTAATTAATTAATCTAAATCCTGTTTTATGGTGAGAAGTCAACTTCAATAAGGAAAGTACCTTTAAGTTTCTTCTGGTGAATAAAGTCTAGCAGTTGCAGATGGTCTACCTTCATTACTGCTGAAGCAACAAAATATGGTTTCAGTGATAGTGACCAAGATCCAGCTATATTACCTTATCAAGGGTAGTGTACATTTGGAAATATCTGAATAAGGATTATTAAGTACAGTATTTTCCGCACTGTGAGGCGCACTGCATTATAAGGCGCACCTTCAATGAATGACATATTTTAAAACTTTTTCCATATATAGGGCGCATCGCATTATACATCCATTAGACAGTGCTGCGCTAAAGGGAATGTCAACAAAACAGTCAAGTCAGTCAAACTTTATTATGAATAAACAACTGTTTTATTATTTTCTCCGAGGTAAAGTATTAATATTTTTGTGACACAGTTTATCTTTTAACAACAGCAAGGTATAACATGTAGTGCAACAATTATATCACATAGTGGAGTGGAACGTTTCCTCCATTCAGTAAACACGTAAAAAACATTCTGATGCTGTTATGGTAAATTAAACGTTAGTGCAATCACAATATAGTTACACACGTAATAGTGCAAAGCAATAACAATAATAACTCAAATAATAACTCTAAAACAATAGCATAATAGGCTATCTCAATGTTCACGTTAATGCCCATATTCACAATATGACCAACCTTGTTCAACTGTAAACACACAAAATAAACATGTAAAGCTCACGTTATCAGTTCATTCCTCATCTACGAATCCCTCGACTTCTTCTTCTTCGGTGTCGGAATTGAACAGCTGGGCTAATGCGGCATCCAACACGCCCGGCTCCGTCTCATTAAAGTCGTCATTAACCGAGTAGGTGTCTCTGTTGTTGTTTGTCAGTTCAGTGACAATTCCTGCCTTCTTGAAAGCTCGGACCACAGTTGAGTCTGATATATCAGCCCAGGCATTTGCATTCCGCTGGCAGATAGTGGCGTATGTCGTCCGGCGCCGTCTCCCCGTCTTGGTGAACGTGTGTTCGCCTTCTGTCATCCACTGCTCCCACGCAGTTTACAGTCTTGCTTTAAATGCCCTGTTGATGCCAACATCTAGCGGCTGGAGTTCTTTTGTCAATCCACATGGAATGACGATGAGCACTGAATTAGTGCACTTCACTTGTTTTTTGATGTTATCAGTGATATGTGAGCGCATGGAGTCGTAGATCAATAGGGACGGAGCTGTGTGAAAAAAGCCACCCGGTCTCTTCACGAAAATTTCTCTCAACCATTCACTCATCTTTTCTTCATCCATCCATCCCTTCGAGTTAGCTTTGATGACTACGCCGGCTGGAAAGTTTTCTTTTGGCAAAGTCTTCCTCTTGAAAATAACCATAGGTGGAAGTTTCTGGCCATCAGCCTGGCAGGCGAGAACTACAGTGAAGGATGATTTCTATTCTTCACTGGTGCGAACATTCACAGTACGTGCTCCAGTTTTATCCACAGTGCGGTTCACAGGAATATCAAAAGTAAGTGGAACCTCGTCCACATTGATGATATGCTCTGGCCGGATCTTTTTTTCAGTAATCTTGTTTCTGCAGTATGTGCGGAAATTGGCCAGCTTTTCTTGGTACTCAGCTGGCAGTTGCTGTGAAACAATAGTTCGTGTGCGGATGGAGAGATTACATCTTTTCATAAACCGAAAACACCAAGAAGGACCGCCTCTAAATTCATTGATGTTAAGTTCGCGTGCTCGCGCTGTTGCCTTCAATCGAATAGTGATTATACTGACACTTCTACTTGCTGCTCTCTGCTCAACAACCCACTGTTCAAGTTTGTCCTCTAACTGTGGCCATCTCGCTTTGTTCCCGCGGAAACTCTGTTTCGTCTTTACTTGGCGCAGCTCATCCTCTTGCTTCCTCCACTTCCGCACCATTGATTCGTTAATGTTGAACTCTCTCGCTGCTGCTCTATTCCCGTGTTCTACTGCGTGACTGATCGCCTTGAGTTTAAACTCTGCGTTGTAAGTGTGTCTCTTAATAGGAGCCATTTCAGGGTCTTTACAAAAACACACAAATGGAAATGAAACGCCGTTTTATATAGCTATCCCAGTATGCACCGCGCTCTACTTCTTCTACGGGGAAAAGTTGCCAGACCTGTTGTGGCTCAATATTGATCCATATATAATGCGCACCGGATTATAAGGCGCATGATCAGCTTTTGAAAAAATTTAAGGCTCTTATGTGTGCCTTATAGTGCGGAAAATACGGTAAATTTAATTTAGTTAAAGAGCTGTTTTCTTGTCTTATGTGAATGTGCCCAAACATAAAGTAAATTTATTTACATAGATATATGATGATAAGAGGTATTGACAGGACAGAGGCATAATAAATAATAGGAAACATTAACACAAAACTCAAGTTTTGCGTTTGCCAGCATGCAGTGCCAGCATTAAAAAACGAATGCTTTTTGAACGGATTTGGTGCAGGCCAAAGCTATTTTAACCATGTTCAAGCACTGCTATGGCAGGTGGCTTTCTCTGACTGCCTTCACCTTACTATAAATAAAGAGCAGATGAACCACAACACTGCAAAAGAATTGTATAATTATGCTGCAGGGTGTCTAAGGGGCTGGTAAGAGTGGGGAGTGGTTCAATTCCTATAAATATAACCCAGCTGTCCACCAGCATTTAAATGCACCACTGGCGCAAGAATTTGAGGCTGTCTGAAGAGTGAAATGAGTATCAAAAATCCTCTGCACTCGTAACCCGATTGGTAAATGCAGTTTTGTCTGTGTGAATCAAACAACTCGCGCATACTTATTTAACATTTGCAGGGGTCGGAGAAGGTTTAAATTTGTAATTATCAGATTGGTGAAGCAGAAGTTAAAAAAATTGAGTGTAGAAATGTAACGTTTGCAGAAATTTAAATTATGTGTATATTTTATTTTGTATTCATAATTTCTTCATGTTTGTAGATGCATTTGACCACTGATTTACATGTACCCTATAGCTATGCACAAATTTTCTTTGTCTTGTTTACAAATCATGTTTCACCTATACAACTATCCAAAGTTACATACCATCATACCTGATTTGTCATCTTCCTTCTGAGTATCACGCGAATACTGCTGGAGGATTAACAGTCTTGGTTCATTGTACTTAGCGAGCTTTACCCCATGCAGTGGGGGTGCAGCGTTCCAACATTCATTTTTACCCCTCACTTCCCTGCTGTCTGACCCGTCATACAAAGACCACGGGAAGTTAAACCCTAACCAGGTCCAGAGAATTGATCATTTTTGCACCTGCCTTCTATTGAGCTCTTCCAGCGCTCCACGCCACGCTGCTTCCCGTTTGTTCTGTTTTGACACCAACTGATTACCTCAACATGCATTACTGCGTCCCATCCTGTCATGCGCACGCGGAAGTGTGTTTGAATTGAGTTGGATTTTATACCATTTACTGGAACTGAAATGAGTGGCCAACAACACACTAATAGCGCAGTGAGCTTCCCTACTGGTCCACCCAGGGCTGTGCAGAGACCTTTGGAGGGGTCGGGACTCAAAGTTAAAAAAGGGCACATGAAACAAGATCTTAAAACACCATGCAGTAATATGGCAACAACCCATATTAATCAAAAATCTAATTGGATTATACCATATTATTGCCTTCATGCAGGGAAATGCTAAGCATATGTAGTATATTTTCCCCAACAGATATAAAGTTTCTGTTTTTGCTGCTGACAAAGCTGGAGGGCTGAGTTAATCTAAGACTGTAGCTGTTAAACAGACCAGAGGAGAGAAGGTCAAAGGTTATGAAGTTATGAAATAAGCTAATATTCTGCCTGGGTCCACTAGTTACTCTGTGTACTGTAACAAAACTCCAGATTTTTAAGCCCTAAAAATCTCCATTTAACTTCTACAAGAACTTGGCTGCAGACTGATTTATAGATCATAAAAGCTCTATAAAGCTGTTTTGATTACACGCTCTATAATTTTTTTGATATTAGCACCTCCGAGATCTAGAATTGTAAGACTGGAATATCAAAGCAAAGAAAACTTAGTAGCTGTTGGTAGGGGCCATTCAGGGGCCCCTAGAAATGATATAATTGTAACATAGAGCATAGATCTAACCCAGTAGCATTCACACATATATATATATATATATATATATCGAATGACAATGTTATTAAATTTTATTTAATGCATTCAGCTGAGAATGAGGTACTTAGTAGGAAGGGTTTTGGGGTGGCAGAGAGTGTGGGGTGTTCTGTCTAAGACCTCTTATTACTTTGGGGCCGCCCTGCATGAACAGCCGCTGTGATGGAATCTACCTTGAATCCCCCGGAGGCCTATGCCAGTCCATCGATTCTTTGGGGACATTTTGATTCATTTAATTGTAGCATGTTTAGCAATAATTAGAACCGCAACATAAAGCCACAGTATTTTCGCTGTTTATTTTGTAAACTCTAAATGCTCTGGGCTGAAACTTCCTTTAACACTTGAGGTTCTGCAATAACTTCTATTTATAGCCGCTCACCTCCAGCCCAGATCCCGCGAACAATCAGCAGGTGGTACTGGGTGGTACTTGGGCTTTGAGGTGCGTCGAGACTCGCGGTGACGGTCGCAGTACCATGTCTTATATCAGGATGTCTGATATAAAGACAGACATTCTTTATATCTGTCGGTGGGACTGACTCAGACTGCCTGTAGCGAGGCGGGCTTTTAGTAGCCTGATTAAGTTAAAGTCACAAGTTTTCTCTGCAGCCGAAACATTTCTGTGTTTAGGGGCGAAGCGCCGTTTGTCCCGCTATTACGAGGACAATTATAAAAATATAAACAGAAACAGTTTTTCTAATGTCAACATTAAACCTAAGATTTTATTCACAAAACAGTGTATAAAAATATTCTTGCCCATCCGCAGAGCTGCCCCCCTCCTCCTTACCATGGACCCGATATCTGAACAACATGGAGGCAGAGAAACTGAGAGTCATTATTAGACTGAGCCAGACTGGTTTATTTAGCTAAATTATTATATTTAGCTAAATATTATTGCTGAGGGACACAAGCAGGCCTCCTGATGCACAGATAAAAATAATAAAATATTGAAATCAAGTAAAAAAAAAAAAAAAACTCAAAAAGAGCAATCTGGGCATCAAGGATAAAAGGCACAGAGGCAGAAGCCCTCTCTCTCCCCCTCCTCTGCATGTGCCTGGGTCCACTAGTTACTCTGTGTACTGTAACAAAACTCCAAGTAAGCCTTTGAACAGAACCTCCAACACTACTCAGAAGAGAACTGGATTTGATGGCTTACCCACAGCAGAGCTCTGAACAAACTGTGGAATTTCCGGTTTCCCCTTAAATTCATAGGCAACCAATGGGGGGCGCCAAAAAACAGCCATCACAGGACAATTATGAAATATATTATAGCAAGAATTTCACCTGTATTATCCAATACCTGTTACACTAGTGTTAACCACATTGGGATTTCCCGTAACCAGCTCCTAGCAGCACAAATTAGCAGACAAGTATGTGTTTGACTTAATCTGAAAATGATTAACTGTCTGAAGCCACGTAAAAGAAGGATTTCTAGGTATTCATCTTTCATGTATTACCATTTTTTAACAACCAAAGTAAACGCCGTAGGTTGCCATAAGTAAATGCCTTGGCCTCTCTGTGGAAGACTATTTACCTTGCTGCACCGTGGCTGCTTAGCATAGTGCTAAATTTAACACACTATTCTCACTCTTGTTCTCTGTAAACATGTCCCAAGTTGGCATAAAGACAGTTTTCCTGCTCCTTTAATTTTGTACCTTGTGTCACTCATTAGCTGGAGCTTTTATAGAGTTCTTTTACAACATGATTTCAATCCCAAAGTCATTGGGATTGGTTGCCTTCCTCCACCCGTCATTCGCACAGACTTTAGCAAGTTTAGCTGCAGGTGGCTCTTACTGCACCAGTGGTTCATGTGATTCACCTCCTGACTGGAGGCATAGGCATCACTGCCTGGATCAGACCAGTGATGATGAGTCAGTTTTTTACCAGGGAAAAGGAATGTGGACAGAATGCACCCCCACAGGGTGTTGATGGTTCTTGTGGTTCTTGGGCAGAAGATGCTGCCAATCAGTGAGGAAGTTGGTGATCCACTGGAAGGTGGAGACTGGCACAGTGAACTGGATAATCTCCTGGAGGAGGATGTCTGGATTGTTGTTGTTGTGTTGAAGGCAGAGCTGACGTCTGCTAACAGTTTTCTGAAGTATGTACTTGGCTGGTCTAAGTGGTTGAAGCATAGACCTGAGTTGACTGCATCCTCTGGCGACCTGTTGACCAGAAAACCAAATTCTAGGGTACCTGTGATGTCTTTCAAATGTTTCAGGACTAGGCAATCAAATGTTTTCATGACCACAGACATCATGGCAATTAACCTGTAGGCGTTTAGTCTTGTGATGGTCTGTTTTTTGAAGTCTTTGTTTTTTTTTGGGGGGTGTATTTTCTGTGAACATCAGATGTACTTTTGTAGATACATTATTGAGAAATTAAGTTGCATTTACCACCTATTTGGTGGCCCTCTTGAACCAAAGAGGGCCATGTTGCAATAACTTCTTCAAGGTTTGGAAAGTCGGTGTAAATATTTTGATGCATGAGTGCAACAGTCTTGAAATGCCTGTCACCCAACTGTCAATGGGTGACAGGCAAGTCAAGCAGAGGGCAGTGCAGCAACCCACAGAACACACTATCATGCTCGCACACACACACTCCTAAGAACATTAGCTTTAACTCTTTTGACATTAGATGTCCATCTGTCAATTAAAGAAAAACAAATCAAACCAAATGTTTGATTTCTGTACTTGCCACTTTTTTTGTTTCTCTTGACTGAAGCAAACCAGAGCGTGTTGAACCTTAACTTTAAAAACAAAGAATGAACCATACTGCACCAGTACTAATATGCACAACTACTTGGTGCTGAATAATTAGTTAAAACCAGAAATTTTGTATTGCTTTGGGTAACACCTGGCCCATCCTAAAAGATCTTAGGAAGTTAATTTTTAATCTTATATTGGCAAAAAAATGTTTTTGTAAAATACAATTAAATTGCAGTACATCAATTACTTTGAGAATTTGGATACATTTGAGTTTTACAGCAGATAGCTTATTTTCTATTCCACATTCTGTCTATTGCTATTCTAATCTCTTGCGCACACAGTATATATTTTCATATAAAAAACTTTTTTTATGAAGTTTTTTAGCTTCATATAAAAAACTGAATTATAGCAAAAGGAAATTTTGCCCAGTTGCTGCGCTTCTATTCATTATATATAATAATGAATAGAAGCACTTTTTAGGTATGCAGTGTATGAGAGTGTGTCTGCTAAGTACTTAAAATTCAGATTTTAGCCATCCATGTGAAGTATGTGAGAGGCTCTTGACATTATCATGCCAGCTGATCCAATTACAAATGGAGGCCTCACTAATATTACTGTTACTGTCATTTTACCGTAAAGGTTTTATAAGGGGAGGAGAATGAGCATACTCCCTAAAACTCATTCCCTTGGCAGCAATTCTCTGATGCAGAGTTAAGTGTCAGCACAGTCTGTCCTTTTAGACCTTCTTCTGCTCTATTTTATGGTGGTAATCCATTGTCAAACAAAATTATTTGTTAAATTACTTTAGTTTTACTTATATGAAGTGAAATCACATAGAGTAATACTATTGTATTACTCTATGTGAGAAGGATTGTTATTTGTAGCACACAAAAACCTGGAGGGCATGAACACATCAGTGCTAATCAATAGCAGCTATTTGATGAAATGGCAAAATGTAAGAATGTTGAAAAAGCCAAGGTCATTCATACCAAATACTCTGTTGTTGAAACACCACTCTGAAGCTCATTTTTTGTTGAGAAAGCAGATTATGAATGTGATCTTTAGTCAGTGGATGTGTTAACTGATGCACTTATTGTCTAATATGTCCACTCTACCCAAATACTGCCAAGTTAGTCCTAACTTTTATTTTGTTCTTTAACAAATACTTCCTGACTTGGATCCAGACTTTCTATTTCTTTAAATGCCTAAAAAAACAATCTGTCCTTTTTAATTTAGTTTAAATCTGCCTTGTCCAGCTTTATTCACCATCAGCGTACAAGTCCATATTTAGTCAAAAAGCAGACAGATTCATGTTAGTTTAACTGACCCCATCACAGGAAGACCATTTATATATTGGTGGAAAATTTTAGTTTGCCACTAATGACATTGCAGATATTGTCATTTGTATGTCTTCATCTAGATCTCCTGATCCATCATCTACTTACACATTTCCCCATTTTCTGGATATTTTTATATCCGGAAAAATATTATATATTATGTCATTAAGACATAATATAGTCTTAACGACAATGTTATAAGTCGTTAAGAGGACTCATAATATAGTCCTCTTAATGAGATGAGAAGATAGACTGGAAGCTTTACTAACTTAACTAATTATTGCATTTATACATTGCTGTCCTCTTTCCACCCTCCCAAGACATGTTTTCTTCTGACGTAACCTTTTTCCTTTTAGCTTTGATAACAGAATAATGGACTGTTCCAACTTCAGCTTAAATATGTCATGCTCGTAGGGGCTTTGGCAAACTTATTGACGTCACTTTGTGAGCTTGAAATGCTCCTGGAAGTGTATCTAAAGTACATAATAAGGTTGGACAACTGGATGACTATATCGATCGGCGACAGTAGAGTGAACCTTTCAATGGTGAACTTTCCTGCTGCACCTCCAACTGGGCTTAGAGAAACCCTGTACAAGAAACTCTGTACAATTATTTTATTTTGCTGAGTAATGTGACATTATTTGTTGTTCTCAGGAGCCGTTTGAGGATGGCTTTCCTAATGGTGATGAGCTGACACCGGCTGAAGAGGCTGCTGCTAAAGAAGCAGCAGAACCCAAAGGAGTGGTTAAGTTTGGCTGGATTAAGGGGGTTCTGGTAAGTCACTTTAAAAATCCTGGTTTTATAGTCTTCTATTGTTTATAATTGGGTCATATAAATAGGTAATATAAGTGTATTTAGTTGCCTAGTTTTTCTGTTGTGATTAATCAAATTGTAATGATGTTATAATAATATGACAAATGTTTCTGCAACCACAGCCAATTCATTGGTAGACCAGGGCTAGTGCTGATTTAATTCAACTCGAACCAATTTGTTGTTCCTCAGAAAGTAGTATTATGAGGTGGCTTCAAGGTAGTTTTATAGGATGTCTCTATGTTGTTTTCCTTTTCTCTATAACTCCCAACTTTAGACCTTTCCCAAAGTAGATAAGATCAGTGGATAAGATTGGCTTCACATGTAAAACTGACTGACCACTAATCTCCCAAAATTAAGGAAATCAGCTGGCCAATAAATCGGTGCTCCCCTAGTTCTGACTGTCATGACATGCTGACGGCTTCAGTCAGCATGTCTGCAGAGATGATATTCCACCGTAACTTTCATGGCTCCTCTTAGGTGAATTCACAATGTTTGTGTTAAATAGAAGCAGGCTATGAATTTACTTTGAGACAATTCCTAAAACACATTGTGTCCTTCTCTGACATTATGAAACATTTTAAAGAAATTACATGGTCAGGAAGGCCACTCAGAGGAGAAAAAGCCATGACTCACTCATCTTTGGAGCCATTTCTTTTAGTCTGAGACTAAAATTAAAGTGTTAGGACAAAATAACCATTGTTATGAAACTTTGAAAGACTGGCTACAAGATCGGAAACACAATCTGGCATGGTATTGGATTGTTGAGGAAGAGACTGACTTAATAGACATCATAAGTAAAGAACATTATGCAGAAATATTATAGGAAAGTCTCAAAACACCAGCGAGTCTTTTAAATGGACGATAGCCCCAAGTTATGTAAAAAGCAGGTAAAAGTCAATATGAGCTGAGCTAAAAGCTAAGATTTCCTCTCCACTGTCACTATGCATGCTCAATCTGAGGGATGGCTATTAAGTCAATGACACAATGCAAATGATTGTCACCAGTGCTCGTCCAGGAGGAGCGAATGACTCGATACAATTTTTGGGGTTTTCTTTAACAAAAATACTATTTTAGACTGATGTTAATAATGAACTCAACTTAATGCACTGTTTGATTACTAGAATAGAATAGAATTTAATAGAATAGTCTTTCTGGATCCCAAAGGGGAAATTGCTTATTTGCTGACAAGCTACAATTGGGACATATGTATGATTGAATTTAAAAGACTTTTATTGTGAATTGGTGCAAAATAAATAACTTGCTGTATTAAAAACTGTGTGCAAATGAGGAGGCCTAAAGCCAGTTCATTCAGGAGGATTAAAATTCCAGCAAATTATAGTAAGAACCTTATACAGATATCCTTACCCAAATCATTCCATTCCAGGCGGCTACTAAATACTAAGGAAAAATGAATTTGACAGATTAAAGAAAATTATTCTGCCATTTGACAAACATATGTTATTTTTTTTGTTGATCTTAACTGAGCCACTACTGGGAACAGTTTTAAGTGATTTATTCTCAGACACTAATAAAAAAGGGTTTGATTTTTTTTTTTTTCTTTTGTTTGTTTTATGTATGTCATCAGCAGAGAAAGAGTCATTGTTCTGACAGTTGTGAAGTAGTTAATTTTTTGCATTTGCGTTGGATGATATTTAAACGAGCAGCAGCAATATAACGGATTGCTGCTGCAGACTTCAATGAAATGTGATCTTTAGGGTTGGTTGTTATTTTATATAAAGCAGTCAAAAGATAAACTAAGGTTTCTACCTTAGTTTATCTTTTTATCTTTTTAGTTTATCCACCATGCTTCTGCATGGTGGTCATTACATGAATTTGTTATTGGTGAGTCTGGGCACAGCCTCAGACTGAAGTGGTTTGTTTTGTTCCAGGATGAAACTGGCATGTCATTGGTAGAAACATAATGTTGTCCACTATTTATGTCTGATGCCTTGGCAGACTAAAACAGGCTGATCACATTGCCAGCCGTCACATGTCGTCTTCTTGTTGCCCGTAATTATTCAGGCTACTTCTTATAGTTGGCCCAAAAACAACCAGGGTCCTTGCCAACAGTTTGTTCCTTCATCTGAGCAGATCTGTGTTATGTTTGGAAGCCAGGACAAGATAAAAGCACGAGTAGGCAAAGAACACTTCTTAACAGCTTTTATTCTTAACTTGCTCAGCAGTACAACAACATCAGGTATTCCTTTCCTCCATCTTATCTCTTCTTCTTACTATTCTCGGACACCACCTTGTGGTAGGCACAACAATATGTTACTGCATAAATCTAGTGGAAGTCTTTCAAAGTCTGGCATTTTGGGCAGCAAGAAGTTGCTGAAAGAAGTTAACTTCCAGTAACTTTGCCAGTCTTTGAGTGTAACAAATGATTTTCTCTGCAGGTACGCTGCATGCTGAACATTTGGGGAGTCATGCTCTTTATCCGCATGACATGGATTGTTGGCCAGGCTGGAATTGGTAAGCTGCCAACTCATGTTCAAATCCACACAGTTCCAGTATTAAGGAAAAAACACTGGTGTAAGCTTTGTTTATTCACATGCTTACATAAAATGGAGACTTATGTTTAGTGTATGTGTGTGTTTGTTTGTAATACCTTGTGAGGATCATTTTCCTGACACATACTATGTTGTGCGTGTGCGTGCGTGCGCGTGTGTGCGTGTGTGTGTGTGTGTAGGTGTGTGTGTGCGTGTGCGCGCGTGTGTAATCAGATGTAACAACTCTTGGCTTACTGGATGAAAAGTTGTAATGTCACTTGTTCTTTTTCAGAAACAGGAAATCTCCTGTTTACAGCATGACAGTCCTGCACTGCTGAATGAAAAGCATCTGTTGGGACAGATACACCCAGTTCAGTTTAGTAAAGAAAAACATAATTAATATTATTGGGAACCACAGTTATAAAAATTGGCCTTATTTGGGAAATATTTATCTTGGATGTAAAAATGATACATTTGCAGGAGACCCATCCAATTTGCAAAATAGGAATGAAACCTGCTAAGGTCAACAATGAAAAATCAACAACAGAAACATACTAAAGCTTACATAGAGTTGTCCAAATTAATTTCCCTGCATTAAGAGAAAATTCAAAAACTTAGAGGATTAATCTGCAGATCCACTCTAAAGCCAGAACCATTGCTGTACCCAAACAAAACAAATACAGGAAAAATGACCTATTTTCAGCTACTTAATTATAAAATCCTAGAAAAAAGTATGAGTCTGGATGTCCTACCCAGACATTTCTTTAAGAAAGTCCTGCCTGTTATTGCCACTGATCTGATCCAAATGGTAAACTCATCACTCACATCAGGCGTTTTCCCCCAGGCTTTGAAAACAGCAGTTATCAAACCAATGCTAAAAAAGAAAAATCTGGACAAATCACTACTGAAGAATTACAGGCTGACCTCTGACCTCTGACCTCCCATTCATCAGTAAAGTTATTGAAAAAACTGTGTGTAAACAATTAAATAGTTTCCTCATGATGACAAACTGCTTTGACTCTTTCCAATCTGGTTTTCATGCTCACCACAGCACGGAGACTGGCCTAGTCAAAGTATTCAATGACAACCATATAAATACGGACTGTGGGAGAACCACGGTGTTGGTTCTGTTGGACCTCAGTGCAGCTTTTGACATATTACTGAATCGACTGGAGAGTTGGGTCGGACTCTCTGGTTCGGTGCTCGACTGGTTGGAATCTTACATAAAGAACAGGGATTTCTTTGTTTCAATTGGAAACTTCTCATCAAAGAGGTGAAAGGTCACATGTGGGGCACCCCAAGGTTCAATCCTAGGATCCCTCTTACTCAATATTTATATTCTCCTAAGTCAGGTTATAACAGGAAATAATATCAGCTACCATAACTATGCAGATGATACACAGCTCTACATTATGATGTCACCATGTGACCTTTGAACCCATCCAATCATTGAATAGATGTTTAGATCAGATAAATGTGTGGACGTGCCAAAACGTTCTCCAGCTGAACAGAAACAAAACTGAAGTCATTCTTTTTGGACCTAAAGAGGAACGATCTAGAGCTATAGATCTAGAGTCAATGCACAACTTTATTGTAAACATCAGGGAGGGCTTAGCCCTACTAGCCCACTTATACCATCCCTGCTTGTTTGTCTGCTGGCAGAAATGAGGGCAACTCACTTTTCCCCTTGTTGCCTGAAAAATGGTAACAAGGGTTATTTTTTCAGTTTTCTAATAAGCTAACTTGGATGGATTCACTGACCTGGTATGGATTCAGGATATCCATTAGTCCTTCCATTAGCCTAAAGGTGGAAGCAGGTCAGTTGGTGCCTTGAACCCTATCTTTGATCCACAATGCTAAAGGACACAGAGACAGGACAGATTACTGGACTCCACCTTTACACAGTTTTATCTGTGTTGAACAGAAGAGGTTCAATAAGGGATTTTTTTTATGCACATATGATATTAGTGTTATGTGTTGTCTGCATGTGAGCAGGACCAGATTTTACCACTGGAGTTAGAGAGCTGGTCTCCTGCGGATACTGGAAACATTCTGGCTAAGTTGCAGAAGCCTACAGCCATCACACTAGCCCACAATCTGGGATTTTTTTGATGTGAAAAATAACCTCTAAGTAACTACTGGGGGTCTGATTGTGGGGAAGTGCCATTAACACTTTACAGAGCTCTGAGTGAAACGACTAACATGATACATCTTTGTGTTTTATTTTGCAGCTCTGGCCTGTGTGATCGTCGGCATGGCAACTGTTGTGACAACCATCACTGGCCTCTCTACTTCTGCCATAGCCACCAATGGATTTGTTAGAGGAGGTATTTGTCGAGCCCCAGTCTGCCTCTAGAGCAACCAGGATTAGTAAAACCCATTTAAATAGGTTAAAATGGTTAATATAAAGCAGGGGTTTCAAACTCAATTACCCTGGGGCCGCTGGAGGTAGAGTCTGGGTGAAGCTGGGCCGCATTGGGTTTTCCACAAGAAAAGCTCTTACAAAAACATTACAATGTTATCAAATGTCTTTATTTATTTATTTATTTATTTTTTAACACAAAATAAGATGAAAAAATAAATATATTAACAATTCATAAGAAAGAAAATCAATCAGTAATAAATAAATAAATGACAATAATAATAATAATAATAATACAGCAGATATAGAAGACTAAAGAAATGCAGTTATTATAATTCAGATTCAAATGGCTGTATTAACAGTTCTTTAACCTTTAACTTTCTGAACATGAATGAACATTGAACATAAACTGTTATGAACATGAATTCTTCTGCCTACTTCTTACTGCAAGAGGTCTGGCAGTGTTTCCTCTCACATAGCTGAGCCACATTTGGTTTAAGGGAAGAGGCAGTTGAGACACTATGTAGGGTTTGAAGATGCTCGTCAATAAGTCTAGACCTGTACTTGGACTTATGAAGTTCAAGGTAGAGAAGAGCGCTTTGCACAAGTGTGCTCCCAAAAAGACACATGGTCGACTTGAACATTCGGGAAAGCTCAGGGAAGCTGGGCGACAATTCTCTCAAAAATTGCCCAAGCTTGTCTGCTTGTCTCCCTGAACTTGGCTTTGAGTTCTGAGTTGCACTGCAGCTCAATGAGCTCCATTTGAAGCACAGGAGGGGCATCTTGCACATCAAAGGAGAAAGGGTCCGCAAAAATTTGAAATGTGGCTCTGTGCATCTTCAAATAATCTGTGATCAAATTTCTCCTTTAGCTTCAAAATGACATCTACATATTTCTCACCACTGAATGTCATGAGTGCCTTGTGTAACCCACAAGTTACTTTAAATACACTTAATAATAGCAACAGGCAGCCAATTTAATTTACTTCTCTGACTAGCACCAATGCTATGAAAGTATATCTAAAAAGAAGT
This sequence comes from Poeciliopsis turrubarensis, assembly GCA_010277015.1. NCBI lineage: Eukaryota > Metazoa > Chordata > Actinopteri > Cyprinodontiformes > Poeciliidae > Poeciliopsis > Poeciliopsis turrubarensis. The sequence goes on from VMRN01000185.1 coordinate 243,126, forward strand.
TGGGCCGGATCAAAAGACTCTAAATTCTGAAGAGCCTAGGTGTGAATGACAACACAGGAGTGCACAAAGTGTCAACAAGGAAGAGTAAAATTTAATAATACAACAATTTTAGATCCACATATACAATTATAACAAAATAGCGCGCGTTTTTGTTTAAAATAGAAAATAAAATAAATAACAGTCCTTTCAAGGTGTCAGTCGATTTAGTTTTTGTCCAGTCTGTTCCAGTGTGTCAGTCGATCCTCTCAGTATCTCAAAGATAGTGACCAGTTGGGTCACTATCTACAATCTCACTGGGTTCTCGGGGCTGGGGCTCACCATCCAAATTCAGAAGTGGGTCTTGAAATCTCAGGGCACTCCAGGCCAAAGGTGCACCGTAATTTAAAAAAAAAAAAAAAACCTGACCAATGCTCTGACGGTGTCTGACTCTACCGGGGATTTGTTTCTTTCAGTCTCAGCTGCGCTCAAAGAAACGTTTCTCCAGATTTTATAATCCCTCTCAGGCTCTTAACAAAAACAACGGTCAGCTGTTAGCTATCAACTGCGTCTGACGCGTTCTGAGTAGAATCACAGCGCAGTAGTGAAAGGGGCGGGACATTCAACCCCATTGGCTGATGTAATGTCAGACCACGCCAGCCATTGGTTGCCCAATCCATCAGCAAAAAAATCATTAAAGGCCTATTTCACAGTTTTTAACGATGGTTTTAGCACATTTGGATATATCTTTCTAAGTAAAATAAAACACAAAATCTATTTATACTTTCCAATCTTGTGAAACAAACAACAACAAAAAAATATCAAATTAACATCAACTTCCACTTGTGTTTTTAACACTGGCTTACACTTGCATCCTGAGAAATGGCAAATGTTTGTCTGAGAAAGCTGGGCTTTCCATAACATAAGTTTTGCAGAGAATGCTCTCACGTTGTCATAGACAGCACTGACAAGTTAACCCTGGCCTTGTAATGTACTCTTATTCAGTACATTAAGATCATGTGTAATATCAACAAGAAAAGCTAAGTCCATGAGCCATTTGGGATCACTTTGCTCAGGAACAGCAACCCCATCTTTCTCCATGAAGGTTTTCACTTCCGCTTTCAACTCAAAAAATTTCTTCAATATGTTTCCTCTTGAGCCAACGTACCTTGGTGAAGTAGCGCACATCCCCATGTTCTGACTCCATTTCCTCTAAAAAAGCACGGAGGCTTCTGTGCTCTAAGCTCCTGGAACTGATTTGGTTGATGCATTTCACGACAGAAATGCATCAACAGAAGTTTGACATTGTCAAACTTCAGGCATTTGCTGCAAAGGGCCTGCTGATGGATAATGCAGTGCAGAGCAAAGCCTCCTCCACACTCTCCTCTTTCAGTTTTTTTTTTTTTTATAACAAGTGCCACCAGTCCATTTTTCCTCCCTGTCATTGATGGCGCTCCATCGGTTGTTAATCCAACAAACCCCTTCTATGGCAAACCGGCATTCCAATGGCATCACACAGCTGGTGAAATATCTCCTGAGCGATGGTCTGGCCATACAGTGTGAGCAACACCTCTGTGACTTCAAAATAGTCATCAACACCATGGACATAGATTCCAAGATGGGCAATGCCGGTGATGTCTGTGGTCTCATCAAGAGCAACAGAGTATACACTGAAACATTTTGCTGTCTCACACAGTTGATCATAAATGTCACTTTACAGGTCAGAAATGCGCTCTGCCACGGTATTGGCAGAAAGGCTGATGTTGCTAAACTGACATTTCTTTTCTGGACTGACGATCCTTGCAGCCTGTAATATGCACTTTTTGACAAATTCACTTTCTGTGAATGGCTTTCCTGCTTCAGCAATCATCTCATGAACCACGTAGCTTCGTCTGCTGCATCGTTCTTTTTGGTTGCTTTTTTAAAGAAATCTTGTTGCCTCAGTGGACATATTTTAAGATTAACAACCTGGTTGGCTCTCATCTCCCTGGTATTTTTCATACATCTCAGCATGTCTAGTTGTGTTTCAAATTGTATTCTTTGTGCACTGCAACTTTCTCCGTGCAAATAAGACACGTCGGGATGCCCCTGTGCTCAATAAAGAAATATTGCACTTCACACTTTTTCTGAAATTGTCTGTACTCACTGCCAACCTTTCTCTTCATTGCAGGCTTTGAAAAAGACATGATTGGGGCTGTATAATATATATATATATATATATATATATATATATATATATATATATATA
>VMRN01000185.1:245359-278248 GCA_010277015.1 Poeciliopsis turrubarensis
ATATATATATATATATATATATATATATATATATATATATATATATATATGTATATGAACTGCACTTGATGTCACTGTTGTGTTGAGGTTTTAGTTTCAGTGTTTAGCCGATGCGTCTTTTCCGCTTCTTTTTCTGTTCCGTTGAGCAACAACTTCTGGGTCTAGACTGGACTCTGAAGCATGTAAAGCGGGAGCGGCTGTGGAAATTGCGCATGTGCCGAGTGGAAATAATGACAAATAGAAAATGCACACAAATATGCTTATATTCGCAAAACGCCTGGCCGATGTCCCGCTCCCGAGAGCAATATACTCCACCCTGATTGGTAGGTTCGTTCAGCTCCGCACACAACACTGAAAAGTGCCAATCATATCAAACTCGCGGGGCGCACTAACATTAAACTTTCATATTAAGGCGGGGGCCAAAGACTTTCGTCCCTGAGTGCCGCAATTGGCCCGTGGGCTTTGAGTTTGAGACCCCTGATATAAAGGAATTTGAAAGTGAGTTGGGTCTGTATTGATTCTTTATGCGAGGTGATAAATGTGGTTTGGTGCTGGGTGGAATGGCAGGACTTTGTAAATTTGGTCCCATTTTTTTGTTCCCTGATTAGTTGGTTGGTTCATATTGGTTCAAGGGCTGAATGGGATTCCCCCTATTTTAAATTTTTACCGGGGGTATCTGCATGGGGTCCTCATGCTCAGGGGAGAGTGGGTTTGGACCATGCTTCTTGGAACTTAGTGTACAATTGGAACCCGATACATTGTAACCTGTTTTTCAAAAAACTGTGTTTAATTTCACCGTTTTGTGATGCATCACTGTCTCCCTGTGTGTGAGTATATATGTATATGTATGAGTGTGTGTGTTATAAAAAGACAGATGCATGAAAGAGATCAGGCTCTGATCAGAAACTGTTTTGACTCTGACAAAATGATGTATAATAGACATATACAGTAGAGTTGTTGGGTCTATTTTACAAGCAGAGATTTTTAAAAGACTAAAGGCCCTCACATACTCGGGTGCACTTCAGTCTGTGTAAGTCCGCGCGGCTGTCCGCATAAGGATAATTTTTGTATGACCGCGTACACATACTCGGTGTGGCACATTGAACTACGCATTGGAAACGGTGTTCACATCAAACTGGTTTTCATGTGACACTGGGCTGATAAGGTAGAGAATAAGGGTTATATGAATTCACGTTGTTTGAAAGTTGACATCAACATCATGAAAGTCAATATAAAGTTGTCACGGGGATGTGATAGACACTTAAATCAAAATGCGTAACAGCAACAGGCTTTATATATTCACGCAAATAATCCATCCATCCATCCATCCATCCATTCATTCAATATTGCTCATGTACAGTGTCTGTTCCAGTTTCGATCCTGGAGCTGAAATGGCTCTGAGTTCCTTGCATGACATTTCTTTTCTGTTTGTGTGGTCATGGCATTCTCACTCGTGGGCTGGGTGCTGATGCAATAACGAAAGTCTTTGACAATCACTTTCACATCATGGACTGGGACTAATGGGAGCTTGTAAACCTGAGTTTCCCACAGAGCATAGCATGTTTGGACCTAGACTCAGTCTGGCTTTGATCCGCATTAGGTTGAATACATTTTTTGGTGCCATGTGATTGTGATCATTTATTTTGATCTGTTTTTATGATGTAAGACAGTATTACAGCATGAAACCGCAAACAAATAGTTATGCGTAGGCCTGTCGCATTAAACAATCAGTTATTTGCATAATAAATTAAAATGAGCTCATTTGCATGATTAATCACATTTCTCTCTCTCTTTCTTCCAAAAACTGGATGACTTCAGTCTCACCATGTTTTGATCTCCATGCAGGAGGAGCGTACTACTTGATCTCGAGGAGTTTGGGTCCAGAGTTTGGAGGCTCTATTGGACTGATCTTTGCCTTTGCCAATGCAGTGGCTGTGGCCATGTATGTAGTCGGCTTTGCTGAAACTGTTGTGGAACTTCTTAAAGTAAGTCTTTTGATTCCCTATGTTGCTCATTGTAAAACTTATTAGCGGATTCAGGTATTATTTAAATGTCCACCTACTCATTGCATTTTTGTTTTACATCTCCCTGAAATGTTGGTCAGGGTGTGGATGCGCTCATGACTGATGACATCAATGATATCCGAATCATTGGCACCATTACAGTAATCGTTTTGTTGGGTATCTCTGTGGCAGGAATGGAATGGGAGGCTAAGGTATAACCTGTCACCTGACACCAACAGTATAGAAACACAAAGTTTCTGGAAAACTTTAATATCTCTGTAACCCTCTGAGTTCCATAGAATTCAAGAAATAACAATTCAGTCATTTGTTTTCTTTAGGCCCAGATCTTCCTTCTTGTTGTCCTCGTCACAGCTATTGTGAACTACTTTATCGGATCCTTCATTTCTGTGGAATCAAAGAAACCTTCAGGCTTCTTTGGATATGATGGTATGATCAGCCTGTGGCTCAAAGTTCTTTCTTTTTTTCTTTTTTTTTTTTTCTTTTTAACCAAATTAAAATTTTTCATATTCCAGATATTTTACAGTGGTTGATAGCAGCAATTACAACTGCTTCTTGCACTTGTTTTTAATTTCAGGTGAAATCATGTGGGAGAACATGGGACCAGACTTTCGAGATGAGACATTCTTTTCTGTCTTTGCCATCTTCTTTCCCGCAGCTACTGGGATTCTGGCTGGTGCTAACATTTCTGGAGACCTTGCTGTAAGTCAGCCGGTTCACACACACTGAGAAAGTGTCCACCTGCCAATAAATCAATCAAGTTTATTCGTATAGCACTTTTCAGCAACAAGGCATTTCAAAGTGCTTTACATGATAAAAACACAAAGGTTTGAAAGACATCACTACAATTGAGAAAACCTCAAATATTTTACATTTTGTCAAGTGTCATTAATACACATCAAATATGTTGACCAGTGTTTCGTTTATTATTATTCAAAAGCAACTCTAAACAAGTGGCTTTTAGATTTGATTTAAAGAAACTCAGTATTCTGGCTGTTTTGTAGTTTTCTGGAAGTTTATTCCATATTTGTGGTGCATAGAAGCTGAATGCTGCTTCTTCATGTTTGGTTCTGATTCTAATGCAGAGCAGAACCAGAAGACCTGAGAGGTTTGGACGGTTGATCCAACACAAGCAAATTTTTAATGTATTGGTGCTGAGCCATTCAGTGATTTATAAACTGACAGAATTTTAAAGTCAATTGTCTCAGTGGAAGGACTTCAGAACTGGGTGATATGCTCTTAACTTCCTTGTTTTAGTGAGAACCCCACACAGTAGTATTTTGAATCAGCTGCAGCTGGAGGATTAATTATTTTTATTTTTTTTAGCCAGACCTGTGACGACATTGTTACAGTAATCATTGCAACTAAAGGTAGACGCTCTTAAGGTGCACATAGGTGTCAAAAGTCAGAACCCTATAACTGGGGGTACACCGATTTATTGGCCCACAAATTTATCTGCGGTGATTTCCTTAAGTTTGGGAATTTGCGTCTGATGAAAGATGTCATCAGTCATTGATCGACTGATACTTACACATGAACCCAATCTTATCTATCTCAACAAAGATTTAAAAATCAACCACTGTCCCCTTTTGCTCTCTTCTATGAGTGAGGTTTGACTGATAGACAGGTCCACCAGGTCATGTCGGCACATTTACAGTGCACAGTAGTCACCACACTGTTGAAAATGTTCTTGATATACTGAGCAATATTATATTATATATTAATGATTGGTAGTCAGCGATTGGCCAAATAACTGCAATCGCTGCACCCTACCTACAACTTCTTGTTGTTAATGCAACAACAAGAAGATTCTTCAATGTTTTATTTCAACGTTATTTTTAACCTCAGTCTAAAATAATTGTGTAATTGTATAGCTATAAAACCTAACCATTAAAATTATTTAATCAAATTCCACTTTGCAGTTTGTTTTTTAAGGTGCTGAGCTTCCAAACAAGATGAGCAATTATTTACGCGATCATTTCAATATTATTTGTCATCCTTGAGCAAACAGAGCTATTTATGTTATAGCTTGGTCAATATTTGTAGGCTTTGTTGCATGTGTTTGTTGCAGGACCCACAAATGGCAATCCCCAAAGGAACACTACTTGCTATAGTGATTACAGGCATTGTCTACTTGGGGGTCGCAGTTTCCACAGGTACGCTCTGCTCTCCTATTGGCAGTTTTCACCCCCTTTCTTTTGAGTATACATCTTATGTGTGTTCTGCTTTTCTGACTTTAGGGTCTTGCATTGTGAGAGATGCCAGTGGAAATCCGAATGACACAATCAGCACTCAGTTCACTGCAAACTGCACTGGTGCTTCCTGCAAGTTTGGCTTTGACTTCTCGAGTTGCAAGAGCCAAAAAAACTGCCGCTATGGACTCCATTATGATTTCCAGGTATGATGCAGCTTCAATAAAAGAAAAATTTGTTAATGTTTTTTATTATGCTGAGAATTAGGTTAAACTCCAACCAAGCAATTCTCAAAGCATTGTAATGTCTTCATTCTGTGCAAAAAGAATCAGAGAACTTAATACAAACAGATACAAGCAATGCTACCAAGTTGAACTTCCTGCTCTTTGTTCATGTGTGCTGGCAGGCCTATCCTTTTCCCTACTTGTTCAACTGGCCCACAAAACACTAACACTTAACAACAAACCCACACACATACTCTGCTTAGCTATATCATGTAAATTACTTCATATCCATTGAATGCAACAGTTGTGATTGAGGACCATGTTGTTGGGAGAGATAAAGCATTAACTAAAATGGCAAATGTATGAGATTGAAAAATTACTACATATAAAAATAAGTAACACCAAAAAATAAAGTTTGGAGGTTGTGTCAAGCAAACGTTGCCACTCCCTCAACCAACCCAGATCTTCCTTTGAGTCTGCTTTCAGAATGAATGCACACAAAGTCACACTTGACACATACAAATAGCAGCATGAATTTGCCACACATTTCCTAGATGGAAACATCAGAAAGTTGACTTTGTTTCTGTGTGGCTTCAGGTGATGAGCTTGGTTTCAGGTTTTTCTCCCATCATCTCAGCTGGAATCTTCTCTGCCACTCTGTCCTCTGCTCTGGCCTCTTTAGTGAGCGCACCTAAAGTATTTCAAGTAAGAGTCAATCAATGCACCAGCATAACTAATACATTATACTACTGGCAAACTGTTTATCCCTCTTCACGTATTAGTTCTAAGAAATGAAATTGCATTGCTGTTTTTTGCAGGCTTTATGTAAAGACAACATCTACCCTTATATTGGAATATTTGCCAAAGGATACGGGAAGAACAATGAGCCTCTCCGAGGCTACATCCTGACCTTCGGCATCGCTCTGGCTTTCATCCTAATTGGTACGCTGCTCTCTTTACTTACTTTTGCAAATTTTACGCTAACTTGTACATCTGAAGTTTATGGTAACCATATCTGAATAATAACAGCTTAAAAGCATAAAAAGCTCATCAGGGGATTTTATACTTTCAAACTGTTATTATATCCCACTGGCAACGTTCCCTCTAAGCTGCGCGCCTGCGCAATCGCGCACTGCTCGCATATTCTCAGCGCACAAGAAAATCTATGTTGCGCATAAAATAAAGTCCAACGTAAACTGGACATTGAGCTCAGATATCAGTTTTGACTATGGACAAGTTACATGTTTTTCGTCCTACTTTGCGATCGAACTCAGTGAGTGACAGGAATCCACTCAATGACACGATACGGTTCACTTTCGCTACGCAGCCAATCATCGCATGCTATTTTGCGTAAGTGCCTTGGTCATATGCGCTGTGGCACCGTGCAGGTAAGAATAGTGCGGTGGAGTCAAGAAAGCTAACACCTTATCATGTCTAAGTGGGACATCCACTCACCAAGCCAAAGTAAAAAAAAAAAAAGAAATGCACTTCTGCTAAGATCAAATGGCTGTTGGAGTTTGTGCAACTGAAACAGTACAGTACAGTGGAGTGACCGTGTCAAGAAGGCAATGGGGTCATCACTGTTGCCTTCAACAATACTGATGAGATTACTCTTTTTATTAATAAGCTCTGTGATCACATTGATGCCCGTTTTTTAAAGCATGAATTAAAAGAATGGTCTGCATTTGATATTGAAGCGTTGAGTTCAGATTTTTGACTATGGATAAGCAGACATTTGTGCACTGGCAAAGAAGTATAAGGCCATTCTCCTCCACCCACAGATTATGGAGGCCATGAACAGCCAATATGCTGAATTCAAGAACATAAAGCAAGAAGCAGACTGACCCATCAACCTGGGCAAAGTTGATGGGTCAGTAAGAAGGGCAGACGTGAAAAAAACTAATGAAATATTTTACAAAAATTTATACTGTATCATAAGCTACAGAAAACATTTCATTGTGCAAAATGTGAATATTTTAATATGTACAAACAGTTATGTCTGAAAGGTGTAATGTCTCATTTCTCACCCTGGCTGAAGCAGGACTCTTACTAATAGTGTGCATCTCATGAACAGCAATGTTTTTTTTTTTTGTTTTTTTAATGGGAAAATCACTTAAATTGAAAGCAAACAAATGAAAATTGTTGATGTAATTTGTTTCTTTTAATAAGCCATGCAACTTCCTATGATCCCAGATTTATAATACTTGTGCGTGGCCACGCCGTGTGCACTGATGATGCTCACAGTGGACCTCAGTGTTCTCAGGAAGCTTGTGTGTATGCCCAGACGCATGAAAAATTAGAGGGAACATTGCCCACTGGCATCTGAAATGGTTTTAAATTTAGTATGTTCATATTTTAATTTTTTTTAATCTAGGAGTTGCATTTTAATCCACATTAGGTTTTGGTTAGCAAAGCCTTTGTGGCTTTAATTTGAATAACAATAGTTCCAAATTATGACACTCTTTTTGTGTCATCAACCGGGAATGTTGTAATGCTGTTTCACCAGTCTGCACAGATGATCGGTCTCTCGTCTGCCAGCTGTTCAGAACGCAGCAGCCAGACTTCTCACCATATCTTGTAAAAGTATTGGCATCACCCGGTGCACTGCATTCTAGTGGATTTTAGAATTTGGCATAAACGTTCTTGGCCAGGTTCCTGATAATTTGTGTCAGCTTTTAACTAAATACAATCTTCCACTATATTTAGTTGTACACATCAGTGGAGCTTTGTTTTGCTGACTCTAAAGCTGTTTTTAACAAGTGTTTTCCCAGACTTGTTGTTGCTTCTTATGCTTGTTTGTATGACTTAACTGTGATTTATCTTGTACAGTGCTTTATGACTTTCCCCTCTAAAAAGAGGTTTTAACTTTTCTCTGGTATCTATTTTGTTTGAAAGTGTGATATCTTTAATGACCCATCATACTGTTGAGTAAGACAGTTGGAGAGGAAGTGGAAATAATCTCTTTTCTTAAGTTTCTGTTTCTTCTGCTTCCAGCTGAGTTAAACACAATTGCGCCAATTATCTCCAACTTTTTTCTGGCATCCTACGCCTTGATCAATTTCTCTGTGTTCCACGCATCCCTGGCCAACTCTCCAGGTAAGATCGAGGTGCAAAAAGTGAAAACCAGCATAAAAATATGTTAAGCTAAGAATACTAGACAATATTGGAGGTTTCCTACATGTTCTGTGATTGGTTTAAGTTAAGTTGTACTAAAATGTAAATGTGATGAAACATTATGAAGAATTAAAACAAGTGACTAGAGTATCAACTGATCCTAAGCAGAAGCCTGCATTCCTGCTGTTGATTTGCAGCCTATAAGGACTGATGGTGACGGTGACCATTACTGTGGAGTTTTTCCATAGATTTTATTATAGTCTCAAATGGGATGCTCCGATCAGGTTTTTTGCTTCTGATTCCGATCATCCACGAGGTTGATCTCTGCTTATCTTAAGCAAACGTTCGGTGTGAGAGTTCACGCCGAGTGGAGGTTGAGCGGTACTACGTCTGAAATATTACTACCAGTAGAGAGTAGCGGTGGTCCAACAGCAAGAGCAGAATCCAGGATCTTACACCGCCAGCTTGAAGACATAAATTATTTTTCGGGTTATTTGTTGAGCTTTCTGACTGTGATGCTCTTCCGGGTGAGTTGTGCGCTGCTTTACCTGCTATTTGACTGCTCCGGATGTCTGTTTTCCAGCACTGAGCCTCGACAGAGCCACTCTGTCAAGTGCTTGTTTTATAAATGTCATATTAGACTCGCTTTGTTTATGCATTTTGACGTGCTACACCCCCGAGGTAATTTTCTGCCGCAACACGCCAACTTCCCCATTCATTCAGTTCCACGTGACAGGATTTGTTGACATGCACTTGTGCAATGTGAAGGAAAGAGGAGAAATGGGTTTAAAATAAAATAAATATACAATATGAAAACAAACACAATGTCAAATCATATTTCTGATCAGAGCTCTGCTGTTATGTTTTGTCTTTCCTAAAATAACTCTAGTGTTGAAATACGTTGTTTGGAGTTGAACTCTTTTAGTTGTTATTTAAAATACATGTTTTACTGCTGCGTAGATGCCATTTTATTAAGTTGTGCTCTTTCCTCCTTCTATACCAAATCCTGTGCAGACCAACAGGTACAGATTATTTATCTGTTTCTAATCTCTGCAGCAGATCATCTGGACCTAAATGGTACATGACTCATTTAGACAGAATGGTTTGTCCTGCTTCTGGAATCACAAGCTGGAAACCCAGTTTTGTGTTCGGATTCCCCCCAACTCCATCTCCCTCTGGGAACTGTAAACCTTTCATGGGGAAAAGACAGATTCCGGTGTACCGTTTATGTCCTGTGGTTTGTGGACTCTTTCTGTAACAACACACAGCAGTTATATGCCATCACTAAAGTCCGTCTAGCTTTTGTGTTAATTGTGATCCTGTTAATAGCTGTTATAACCTTATAGTCCTGAGTCTAATAGTCTTCTAATTTTCATTGTTTAACCCAGGCATTTGTTGTCCATGCCCTTAACAGCTCTGTTTACTGTTTTAGAGACTAAGACATAATACAGAGAACAACAGTGCCCCTTCTTCTTCTAATTCTAACTATTCTAATAGAATTTGTCTCAAGCTTGAAGAGAATTTGTGTCTTCGCTTCAATATGTGGTTGTATTTTTTGCTGACTGCTTACTATCCCACAGCATCGTACATCCATGGCCCAAACTTTCTCTTCTTGTAATAAATTATTGTTGCTGCTCCAGGCTGGCGTCCCAGCTTCAAATACTACAACATGTGGGTTTCGCTTGCTGGAGCCGTGCTGTGCTGTGTGGTGATGTTTGTCATCAACTGGGCGGCTGCTCTACTCACTAATGTCATTGTTATGGCTCTCTACATCTATGTGAGTCACAAAAAGCCAGGTGAGTTTTTGTTTTTGCAGATATGTTTTTGACAAATAATGTGACGTATTTCAGTAAAACTGTTCTCTGAATGCCATCCTCAGGACCTCTGCACTAAACTGCTTAATATTTTTTTTTTTGTTAAATTTACATATAAACAATATTCAACTGTTCATAACAAGTGCCATCTGAATTTAGAGGCAGAATGGAATAGGATTGGATTTAAATTTAAATGTTTTTATCCTTGGCTGTGTATCATTAACAGTAGTGAAGAAATATGATGGGTTTTTTTGTACAGAAAAACACTCTGTGATCAGCTCATTAAGTTCTGCTGACAGCAATATCAGTTCATTCTCTTAGGATAAGAACAGGAGATCAGCCTCTGATTTCTGTTGAATAAGACCGAATTGGACCGGACTGTCCAGTGTTCCAGAAAAGTTGTTCAGAATGTAGCTTTGATATTTGAAAACCAGAATTTGGAGGGGGAAGAAATGTTTTCTCAGTAACATGAAGCACTGATCTGTACCCCGCAAAATACAAAGCTCAGAACACACGTGTATTCACCCAGTTTGACATGCAGCTACACACACACAGAGTCGGCCTTTTCTCTGACTGTAGCGCTGCATGGGTCACATGGCCTTTAGCTTGGCAGACTGATCCATAAACACATTGACTAACTCCAGTGTGTTTTTGCCTGCGTGTGTCCGGCTTTGCAGATGTGAACTGGGGCTCGTCGACCCAGGCTCTAACCTACCAGCAGGCTCTGACTCATACACTGCACCTCAGTGCAGTGGAGGATCATATCAAGAACTTCAGGTATCATAAAGGAGTTGCACTTACTATCCCTAAACATCTACAGTATTTTCAGAAGATTGGATGGAGCACTGATATGAAACTAGAACTAGAGATACTAGTTCTATCATATTCAAGAACAGTTTACTATACGTCTTTATTAAAATGCATGTTGATATGCCAAATCTTTACACTCTTTTTCACTTTAACCCTGAAAAAAAACGTTCTGGCAAGAAATCTGCTGTACAGAGTTCTTGATGAAAATAAGACAATTTCGTTATAACAGAATATGTAAACTCTAGGCAGAAAGATACCAGGCTGAGATTTGAACCCAAGACCTTTCACCATGCAGCATGTTAGCTGTCTGTATTAGATATTTGTTTTTTAATTAAGATGATTAAGTAATGTTGTATAGGGTTAGGGTTAGGGTGGCGCAGTGGCGCAGTTGGTAGCACTGTTGCCTTGCAGCAAGAAGGTCCTGGGTTCGATTCCCGGCCGGGGTCTTTCTACATGGAGTTGCATGTTCTCCCTGTGCGTGCGTGGGTTCTCTCCGGGTTCTCCGGCTTCCTCCCACAGTCCAAAAACATGACTGTCAGGTTTATTGGTCTTTCCAAATTCTCCCTGGGTGTGAGTGTGTGTGTGTGCATGGTTGTTAGTTTGTTTGTCTCTGTGTTGCCCTGCGACAGACTGGCAACCTGTCCAGGGTGAACCCCGCCTCTCGCCCGGAATGCAGCTGGAGATAGGCACCAGCAACTCCCGACCCTGTTAGGGAGAAGGGTGGTTAGAAAATGGATGGATGGATGGAAGTTATGCTGTGCTGCTAAGTTGCTTGTAATTAAAATTCATTCATTTGTTCAGATTGTTGGTTAAAAGTAAGCAATGCCTGCAATAAAATGAACTCTAAATAACTCAAGCTGACAGCAAAGGAGACAAAGCCTAAGCCACAGGATTGAAATACAAACATTTCAATTTTTTTTACAGATACTAAGAGAAATGCTCAATATCATTTTGGATCCAATGGCAACATTTTGTGAAGAAACATACTTCTTTCTAGTTTAGAACAAAACTATGATTAATTACAATATTGCAAAATGTTAGCTTCCTTAATTAGGGGAAAACCAATAAAAATAAGATAATTAAATTATTGTTTTGAAAAATAGTAAACCAAGAAAGTGTCACTTTCCTGTTTTGCAAAATGTCTTCACAGCAAACTTTGCCAAAAAACCCACTTAGTCTAAGTATTATCAGTCTGATACTGATGATCAGATGGGCATCAGTACATTGACCGCAATCATTCCTTGGAAGCATTATAAACTAAGCTTACTGTCATCACCATTGATGACAGTAAAATTAAGTGCAACCACCTGCTGCTCCTCTGCCAGCTCAAAATGCAAGAGGGGAGGGCAACAGGTAAAGAGACTGGGAATAGGAGTTGAGCTCGGGACAACCTCTATGTAGGACGCCTGCTTTAACCATGGCGCCATGCTGCGCTCCTTTACCGGTATTCTTTGCTGGAGTTTGCAGTACCCCTAGTTGGTAAACTACTTATATATATATATATTTTTTTTTGAACAAAGACTTTATTTTCTTCAATTAGTCCTGCATTCAGATACAGTGATTAACACATTTAGTCAGAAAAAACCCCATCAATTTCCAGTACAACCAAACAACTCAGTTGAACAATAACATCCAAACGGTTCGGCGAGCTCAAGTTCCAAGGGATTTTTTTTTTTTTCTCCACCATTCTATGGAATATTAAGCAGGTTACAGATGAAATACAAACATGAGATATGAAATAAAAGGAAAAACTTTCTCAGGTAATTTTTGCCTGCATCTTCACAAAGATATATGTTAAATTTACCTATACAATATATATCTATGTGTTTACATTTATCTTACTTACTACAATGTTAATTGCAAATATGTCATCAAAAGGTTCCATCTTTTCTTAAATAAATCAGTGGACATATTTAGTTTTGCTGTTATTTTCTCCATTGTATAAATGTTCACTAGTAGATTTACAGTAGGGAGTAAAGGTCTATGCCAACATACTGTTATCATTTTTTTGGCTACGAGTATAAGGACACCAAACAAATACTGCTTTTCTTTACATAAATTGCTTGGGGGTACTCCCAGGACAAAGACCAGGGGGTTCCAATCGATATAAGTGTGCAAAATATTTGAAATTTCCTCTCTAATTCCCTCCCAAAGCTTTTTGATCTTTGGACAATCCCAAAAGACATGAGTGTGATCTCCAACTAGTCCGCACTGTCTCCAGCACAAATTTGATTTAGTTTGATCAAATTTTGATATAATATATGGTGTTTAGAAATATCTAACGATTATTTTCCAATAAAATTCTTTCCATGTTGGACTGTTAGTCAGTTTATGTCCTTCTATGCACACCCGTTCCCACTCTGCATCTTCAATCACAGCATTCATTTCTACTACTTATATTTTAATACAATTCAAACTAACTAACTCGCCAAGGTCATCTTCTGAAAAAATCAGTTTTGTCACAATTGCGATAATCCACTTAAAAAGCTATTGGACAGTAAAGAATTGTCCAGTCATCGCCTAATTCAGTTATGTAGATATTTTTTTTTTACCATAATTCCTTATATTCATTGAGTGCTTCCATTGGCTGTCAATTTGATGTTGATGCAAATAAATTTTACAACTGAGGAACATGTACAGAATCAATTAAAGTACAATGTGTTCAAAACAAACATAGATGTGGTACATTAAAAACCTTTTTAAGTGTAGACAAAAGTCTGGTTCATGTGGATGTATTCAGCAGCAGTGTTGTATAATTTGGGTCTTTCTGGAAACTTTGCTGAATATTTTCTTTCCTACAGCATTAGGGTAGGTTAAGGGTTGTTACAGTACCTACTTTTTGCTGCTATGATTGTGAGCAGCACAATCATAGCAGCACCTTCATTTGTGAGATTGTTAGCCACATTAGACTCAAATGCCTTAACCTGAACAACTGACTCTTGTGTGGAAATGATGTTGCAATACTTCTCAGACTAATTGGCAGAAGAAATGGTTACTTTGGGGAAAAAAACTACTACTTTTTCTACTTCTTTTTTTTAGAGAAAGCAGTACTAGAAAAGTTAATGCACACGCTTGTCTTACTTATACCAATAAAGATCTAATATATTGTTAGTCCTAAACGTTTGGGTGCACACAGCACAGTAACAGGGTTGTTTTTGTGGACTTATTGGTAACCATGTGGCACTGGCTGTTCCCATGGTAACACAAGCAGGGATTTAAAAGCACCTCATGGTGCTTTCAGAATTACTTGCAAGTTCCTCCGAGCTGCTTGTCTTCCTTCTTTGCGTCTAATAAATCCCTTTGCTTAAACTATGTTCTTTAAAGTGTGCTACTCTGCCCCTAATTTGTGTTAAGATTACCCCTGTGTGAAGGTCACAAAAAAGTCAGCAGATTTGAAAACTTCTAATCTCATAAATGATTAGAAGCATAAAAGATGCTGCACAAAAGATGACATCGTTTGTGCAGCACACCAAAATTAAAAATGCATTGTTGGCGTTGCATTGTTAACATTTTGTTAGCATGGTTTGTTCTGTTTTCCTTTGAAGACCGCAGTGCTTGGTGATGACAGGGTATCCCAACTCTCGTCCTGCTCTTCTGGATCTTGTTCACACCTTTACAAAGAACGTCGGCCTTATGATCTGCGGCCATGTCCGCATGGTGAGTTCTGTTTTTTTTCTCTTTCATGTTCAAGATGAGCTGGGGAAAATTATTGACGATTGAAAACTGTACAGTTCAATAAAAGCTTGTGAACATACTTAAAGTTTTGGATGTATAATGGAAAGTGCTAATTGTCACTAACAATAATCACATCTATTAATGACCGAGCAGTTCCCAGTCCTGCTCGGTCGTTCTACTCCTTCCACCAACATTCTTTCACCTTCACTGTGGATTGAACTCATAGCTGCTCTAAGCTAGGACTCTGGCCACAAAATGGCAGCTTTTATTTTCACAGTAGTTTTAAGTGATTGAGGCTGTTTAAAGATTGTTGGTGACTCTTGCTCTGTGGCCACACTCTGCTGCTGGTTGTGGTATCCTTGCTCCAAGTTTTCTGCTCGATCAAAGTTTCCTGCAGTTATGAATCTATCTGACATCTGATGCATGGGAAGTTTCAAGGTGAAATAATACAGCATCCTTGCAAAGAGCCTCAGAGAGCGCTTTGCTCTACTCTTTTCACTTTACTATTTTTTTTCTTTTTCCATTTAGTTTTTATTTAACCTCTAAAACTGTTTCTAAGATAGTTTGGATCAAATCAAACCTTATAGCCAGCTCTGCTGTCCACTTACGTCCATGTGTAACATAAATATCAGCAGTGTAGCCTAGAGTCGGCCTGGAGTCTTTGTTGATGTTCTTGTGTTAACCAGATTTTTGTCAGCATGCAATCCGAGGGTGGCGCCAAAAACAGATGGAAAAAAATTAGGGGTCAATCCAAAGGAGAAGATGTTTAAATACAAAGCTCCCTCTGAAAGCTTCACCAACCAAATCTTTGTCCTTCCTTCATTCATGTTATTCTACCTTTCAATCGTATGGATAAATTTTGTTCTGTTAGAAATGAAAGACATTTGTTCTCACCATGTGTTAAATAAGGGATTGATGGTACCAGTCCTCTTTGACCTCTCATGTGAAGGAAACCAGACAATTCTAGCCCTTTCTGAATCTCTGTTCTAACCTGTGACTCGACCTTTAGACAGTTGCTTTCAACTTCCAACAGAAATCTAGATTTTTTTTGTCATTTCTTTGAAATGCTATATAATAAGATCAGCTGTAAATTTGTTGCCACTAGAGCTGCACTATCTACAGTGGAGATGGAAACACCTTCATGTTTTAGTTTTCCATATTTCAACAGTTTTGATTCAAGGGACAGAATTATTTCTGATCTCTCAGGGAATCCAAGGGAATAATTGATTAGGTGTGATGATGCAGCAGGGAAACTGTTACAACATCCAGGATAATGAGACCTCTGCAGGAAAAAACATCAGTTATCCATAATTACAAAACAGTTGTTGTTTGCATGCTTAGCAAATCCCCTGCTGGGCATAAATGTTTCGCAACTGAAAAGCCTTGTTGAGCGGATGAATGCAGCCTCTGTGCAGTTCTCATTGGCAGCAGCCCTCTAGCTGTGGCCTCTTGTTTGCTCTCCTGCTTGGTTCTGTTGCTTCCATTAGGTATGAAAAGAAACTTGGCTCAAGTTAAATGGCATAAACATTCCCAGCTAAAAGCATTACACTTTCCTGGCTGAAGAGCTGGATTGTTCACCCACTCTTCATTAAAAAACCCCAACAAATAACAAAGTGTAAATTAAGGCTAATTTATAAAATCATAATTTTTTTTACATTATATGTCACATTCATTTGCAACATCCCATTAATTTTTCCATGAGCCATAACTTTGAGCTGAAGGGTAGATTAGCTCAGTATTTAACAAGAAAATTCCTGAAGAAATTTAATCAGGGCCTGCCAAAGTGTGCCTGTCGGTTTGGACCCAGTGTTCTGATGCTAAAAATTTGCATCAATGCTCAGTTTACATAAAAGGTAGTGTATAGCCTGTGGAGAGTCACAAGCATTATTACTAGCATGGACTTGCAACATTCTGTATGTTAAAATTAGTTTATGAGCTAAAATGAGCCAAAATGCTAATGTTAGCCTAAATACTCTCAGTAGCATGTGGGGAATCACTAGTGTGTTTGTAAATGACTTACTCCATTCAGTATACTAAACATGGCTAATAAGTAAGAAAAATACCTAATATATTATTGAAGGTAAAAGGTTAATCCTAATGCTCTGCCTTGCACTAATGCCTAGAGCTAATGTTAATGCACTGTCTTGCATAGCAGTAGTAACTGACAGTTCCACCATGTTGTAGTTCCTCTTCTGTAGGCACCGAGTGTTCTGCCATGTTGCAGTTCTAACCTTCAGTCATTGTAGTTCTAAAGAGGAGGTCAACTGTCATGTCAGAGTGATACACCGGGAGAGACAGAATTGTAACTGTTTAAAGCAGTTAGTTTTTCTGAAAGGTCTGCGAGGAATATTCAGGCTTTTATTTTGAAATTTTCAGTAAGCTTAGTTTTAAATGGTCAAACTAATCCAAAGTATAACAGTGGTTTTGTTAAAAAAAAAAAAAAAAATCACATAATGCTCAAGACAGCAATGACCTGATGAAAAAGTCTTTTATTTTGAAAATTTCATTAAGCTTAATTTATTATTAATTAATTAATTACTATATTTATACCTACACACACACATGCTTACGTCCATATTTATATTCTACCCATCTCTATCTTCCACACATTAACTCTTATACCTACTCTATCAAATTCTACTGACTACCTTAGTTTTCTTTAAAAATCGAATAACTATTTGTATATGTTCACTCTCCAAATTCTTCCTCAAAATATCTACTAAACTAAATTTTTCCTTAATACTATCAAACTCTTTCTTCATATATCTTCTCTCTCTTTCATATTTATCACATTCTAGAATAACATGTTCTATTGTTTCACATTCTCCACAATACTCACATTTACCAGTTGCATGCTTTTGAATTCTAAAACGTGTAGTGAAGCCCTGTATGCCCAAATCTTATCCTTGTTATCACTCTTTCCTCTTTTCTATTTCTTCTTCCCTTTCTTTTTTCTCCTACCATCTTCTGTATTTTATAAAACCATCTTCCTGTTATTTCTTCATCCCACCTTTTCTGCCATTTTTCCATCAGTTTTTCCTTAATCATACTCTTTCCTTCAGCTTTACTTGTTTTAACTTTAATGCTAATTAACCAAATGGAGTTCTGAGGGGAGAGAGGAGAAAAGCCTCCCTTTGCTGCATGTCCAAGAGCTTTTAAAGCAGCAGAGCACTTAATCAGGGCAAAACATGACACCTGCAGAAGGCCTGGCTCTAAACCACATGTGTCAAACTCAAGGCCTGGGGGCCAAATCCGGCCCGCCGTAGCTTTTTATGTGGCCCTCCACAGACAAGACTAAACACTAAGTGTGATTAAATATTATATTATCAATCATATCAATGCAGTTTTCATCTGTTTACTGCCAGTTTATATCAATCAATCCCTCCAGTTTCTTGAGAATTTAGTTGATGTTTGATTATAGTCCATGATTTATTCAGCCAGTAAATAAACAGTCGCATTTATTATTAGTTCCTGAAGTGACTGAAAAGATGTTCAATAATATTATGTAATTTTAAGAATTTATTGACATATTAACACTTTGTGACCAGGTTTTATCAACACATTCTGGCACAACCGGCCCTTTAAGACCCTTCATGATCTTGATTTGGCCCAAAACGAAAATGAGTTTGACACACCTGCTCTAAACCCTACAAGGACAAAGGGCAGAGACCCACTGCAGCCGTAACACAACAAAAGTAATGGCTCCCCTCACGGGATCGAGCCGCACGTTTTGATATATGTATTGTGAGGGGGCACGCAGCGGTACGGGCCTCGTTAATGGCAGTAGGAAGCAGCAGTTATTTTGAGGTGAAGAACAATAGGTGCCTGCCATGCAACGTATGGAGGCAGTGACTGACTTGCTTCGTGAGTTAGTCGCTGCTCTCCTTATGCATTGCTCTTGGCAGGCCCCAAATAAGCACAAGATTTCTACATAGAGTTATGTATCAGCAGTGATGAATGGAAGGTTCTGTTGTTTTCCAGCAGGGCTATAGAAA
This sequence comes from Poeciliopsis turrubarensis, assembly GCA_010277015.1. Taxonomy (NCBI): domain Eukaryota; kingdom Metazoa; phylum Chordata; class Actinopteri; order Cyprinodontiformes; family Poeciliidae; genus Poeciliopsis; species Poeciliopsis turrubarensis. The sequence continues at coordinate 263,205 of VMRN01000185.1, forward strand.
GCCAAACTTCAAAGACCTTGCAGCAGATCAGTCCCGGTACCAGCGCTGGCTTATGAGGAATGAGACCAAGGCCTTCTACACACCAGTGTTTGCTGAGGACCTGAGACAGGGTTCCCAGTACCTGCTCCAGGTGAGAAACTAGTTCAGTTTTCCCAGCCTCTATTTGTCTGTGTGCACCAAAACGTGTATCATCCAATGTTCTTGCATTACCTTGAAACATTACATTAAACTGTATTGGTTCTTTAACCATCCCAACAAAAATGCTGGTGTTTTTAAGTACTTACTTCCTAAGATAATAAATAAATAAAGCCTTGACAGAAATAAGGAGTTAGCTAAGGTGTGTGTCAAGAATGTTACTGAATGCATTTGGATAATTTTTATTCCCCAAGACAAAAATCAAAGCCAAATAATTATATCCAAAACATGAAGCACAGTTATATCCTCAAAGAGGCAGCTAACAGCTAGCACACAGTGCTAACGAAAGCAGAATACTATTGAACACATGGCCAGGATGTCATTATCGACACACTAAATTCATGTCTAAAGTAAATGCTCCTATTTTAGCGTTATTAGTAGCTTACAACCTTGCTGTGTCCCTTATTTCCATAGAGATAAGAAACTGACCCTCAAGGTCTTTCAGAAAATCCCTCTTTATACTGGCGCAGGTGGCTGAAGCACTCATGTTCCGACAGACTTTTCTCACTGATGTGGGAACATTCCTGAGAAAAATAAAATTTGACCAGACATTTCGAGGAGGCTCTGATGCTGGGGGCGATGTAAGGAGTTATGTGTGTTAATACGGGCTGTAATCAAACATTTTGACTCGTCTGTTTGCAACTTCAGCAGAACTGAATTTGGACTCCAAAATTGCTGCAAGGTTTTAAATAGGTGGATTCACAAATTTGATTTGCTGAAAGTCACTACCTGGTTTGGCAATTCTACACCTAATGCGGTGACGTCATAGACAAGAAAAATGTTCTAGGCAAAAGAGAAAAATGAACAGACTGAAAAGTATAACCCAAAAAAAATAAAGATTTCTACAGAGCACTGGGAGAGAATAAGTAAAATTATTTTTTTTTACTTCTATGCATCCAAAGTACACAAAAAATGTATTTAAGGGACAAAAAGGTGGATTTTACATGACATGTCCCCCTTAAGTCTAATTTCTAAATCCCAGTAATTTTGAAGGTCATTTTTTTATGGTGAGTATTAAACCAGGGGTGCCCAAAGTCAGTCCTTGAGGGTCGGCATCCTGCATGTTTTAGTTCTCTCCCTGGTTTAATACACCTGGATCAAATGATGGCTCGTTAGAGGCCTAAGATGGACATTGGCGTGCTGAAAAGGTTGTTGGTACTACCAGGGAGAGAATGAAAACATGGTTGCCAGCCCTCGAGGACTGACTTTGGGCACCCCTGTACTAAACCTCCAATATCAAGTGCTAAAGATTTGAACTTTTGTTCTTTCAGGCTGCGGGTCTGGGTCGTCTCCGGCCAAACACACTTGTGCTTGGCTTCAAGAATGATTGGAGAGATGGTGACATGATGAATGTGGAGACTTACATTAATATGATCCAGTAAGTAGGAGCACCTAAAGCAATACTAAGATTACAGGTCAATTTTGAACTGAAGCTTTTTTTTAATTTTATTTTTTTATCAAGACTCAATTTTATTAGGTTTTTTTTTCTGACTATAAATAATCAAGATACATGACACTTGATATTGATTGATTGATGCTATACTTAACATCAAAAGCTATTCAAATCTCCTGTTTCTCAGAGCTGGAGTGTCAATCTCGCTCAAACGACATGGCTCTCTCTCTTTCCCTTCTTTTGGCCACATTAAGAGAAACAGACCACTCCCTGTCCTCCAAGTCTGCCTCCTCCACTGTCAATCCGCCATCCCTCCACTGCAATGGCATTGGAATGGAATGGCAATAAGAATGGCATTATTGGTGCTATTCTTAGGTTTCTTGCTTCTTTTACAACCAGACAAAGATGATCTTTTCACCCCTATAAATAAAGAGGGTATTTTGGGATAATTTGCTTCAGTTAAAAAAAGAAGTGCACCGATTAGAATTTTTGGCCGAATTTCCAAACTCCAGCTGTTCTAAAGCTTTGACCTGCCAACTCCCATTTCACTTTAGCAGTTATTGTACCAGAAGATTATCAAAATGGAGAGCGGCTATGGTTAAACATGGTTAATATTAAAACAAATAAAAAACAAAATAGGGCTGAAGGTGCAGGAAGAACAGTGCAGCCCTTGTAATAATGCAATCGGTAGCAATTTTTTCTCATGACTGAAACCTGAGATTGTGTGTGAAAGACTTAGACTTAGAGCTCATGAAGGGTGGAGATTTTAACTCTAGGCCACACGTGTCAAACTCAAGGCCCGGGGGCCAAATCCGGCCACCCTTAGCTTTTTATGTGGCCCTCCACAGACTAGACTAAACACTAAGTGTGATTAAATATTATATTATCAATCATATCAATGCAGTTTTTATCTGTTTACTGCCAATTCATATCAATCAATCCCTCCAGTTTCTTGAGAATTTAGTTGATGTTTGATTATAGTCCATGATTTGTACAGCCAGTAAATAAACAGTCGCATTTATTATTAGTTCCTGAAGGGACTGAAAAGATGTTCAAAAATATTATGTAATTTTAAGAATTACATAATATGTCTTTATTGACATATTAACACTTTGTGAACAGGTTTTATCAACATGTTCTGGGACAACCGGCCCTTTAAGACCCTTCATGGTCATGATTTGGCCCAAAAATGAGTTTGACACACCTGCTCTAGACGGTCTGGACTAGACCTGACGGTTAGAACTAGTGTCCTGCATCAGGACACATACAGCTAATTAGTACATACAGTTATGCACTCAGATTTTGTTTTAGAATTTTTTTTATTTTATGTAGCCATGGAGGTAGACATGCTACAGAGATCAAACTACAGTGTTGGGTTTAAATCAGTTGAGCTCCAAATGCTTTGCTTTATTTTGTTCTAAGGTTTTCTTTTCTTTTCTTTTTTTTTTTTTTTTTTTTTTTTTTTGCTCTATTGACCTTTATTTTACAGTGACGGCTTGATGCAGTCAGTGACCTTCTTTCCTGTCACCACGTGTTTTTTTTTTGTTTGTTTTTTTTGTCCTCTTCAGTGATGCCTTTGACTTCCAGTATGGTGCTGTTATTCTGCGGCTGCAAGAGGGGCTGGATGTGTCTCATATCCAAGGACAAGGTATCAGACCCCTGCTGCTAGAGCCTATTTATAAAAAACTGATTCCCCATATGGCCAGTATGAGCAAGGCATTCAGAATTAGGCACAAAATAATCAAATCCCATCCATCACACCTTTTTTAAAATTCTTTAGTGTTGTCTATGTGCAACATGGCGCAAATTTCTAAATAGGCATGTCTAAAGTTTAGCGCAAGCTTTACACTCAATCATGCCTTTTGTTACCCACAAGAAAGGTCACTTCAAATACCCTGGACAATACTAGATAGCAGGTGAGTTAATTTACTTCAATGACTAATACCAACACTACACAAGTATAAAGGAAGTTGGGCCTAATCAGAAGATTCTAAATTCGTGGGAGCCTAGGTGTAAGCAACAGAGGAGAGCACACAATGTCTATAAGAAAGAGTAGAATTTAATATAGTGAACATTGTGGATCCACATTTAAAAATAAACAATAATTGTATGCTTATAGAAAAAAAATAACCCAGGATTTTTTAGTCTTTTCGACGTGTTTGTCAAATATTCATTCAATGTCTCACTGCTAGTGACCAGTTTGGGGTGTAGCAATAAAATATGACATACGATAGTCTGATCACAATACGATATATATCACCATATTTGGCAAACAATATAATTCGGTGCACTTTTACGATTTCATGAAAGGTTTTAGAGCGACAGAGTGATTTTAGTGACATTTTGTGTTCCATAGACTTGGATTTAATTAACTGAGAATTGATTAAAAGAGCCAACTACACAATACCTGACTCTGATTGGACAGAAACTAACAGTCTACAGCTGGACAAAATTAATCAAAGATGCAGTGAAAAAATTCGTTTCTGTCATTTAATTCATGTGTATTGGACATAAAACTCAAAGTTTCAACAGTGATCCAGGAGCTGAGAGAGGAGATTATCAGCCTTTGTAAACTCTCAATATGAAAATGATGGCACTTATGTTTTTCTTTTTGACATATTGTGGCTGCATTTTGGAGTAAAAAGAGTTTTTTGGACCATAGGGAAAAGGTTTTTCTACCTTGGCTCCTGGAGTGAACCATGAATTAGCACCATTGAAATATTAGAACATGTGCTAATAGAAACATAAGTGCAATTACAATACACAATAATAATAATAATAATGCAAAATTGTACAATACAAATGTATTCTTATTCAATTTGATCAGTTTCCAGGGATTTAACCAATTTTCAGCGAATTTACTGAGCTAACTGTTGAGTGCGTGCAATCATTCACTCATGCTCTGATGCTGCACGTCGCTTCAAGGAGATTTTTCCGGACTTCAGTCGCTCACAACGGAAGCTTTCTGAGATTTAATAAAAAACTATTTTGAATCATATATTTGGCAGAACTATTTTAACATTGTTTTTCTTACTGATTTCCAAGATTCTTCATTGAATTTGACAAGATCTTCCATGCTACCAGCAGAAGCATTCATTTTTTACTTTTGTTTTTAACATAGGGTTATACTTTGCTACATGTTCTGGCTGAAAACACTAGCTAGCCACTTAGTGACCTTTTCAAAAATAATCTGGGAAAATCCGTTCTGACTTTAGGCATGTTGAGCTGAACTTGGGAATGCTGTGTAATTGATATATTACTGCCACCTACTTTTATTATTATTATTACTACCACCAGTGGACCATGAAAGCATCACAGCAGGAAAAAATATTGGCAGAAATAATAATTCAATTGAATAAACTGAACCAGATTTGAAAAGTTGAAAATTATTTAGTTCTCCATGTGGTACTTATTCTAATTTAAATGTTTTGTTTCTGCCTCTACTCAATCTGTGTTCTAAATTGCCGTTTTTGCCAGATGAGTTGTTGTCCTCCCAGGAGAAGTCCTCAGGAGCGAAGGACGTCATTGTGTCCATTGACCCAAGCAAAGACTCGGATTGTGATTCATCCAAGCTGTCTTCAAAGACCACCAGCCTGCAGAACAGTCCAGCTGTACAGAAAGGTCAGTCAGCTCATTTCCTGCAGCTCACACAGGAAGCTGCTATAGATGAGACACAGACATGGCAGATGGGAAATATTACAAAGTAAATTATTACATCCATAGTTCCTTAGTGTGTTTTGTGTGTTTTTAGTAAAGCTTTTCATTTAGTTGATCAGTTCAACCCTATTGTGAGAAGGCTCTGTTAATCTCTAACCCCCTGGGCATACAATAAAGGGACAGACAGGGGCAGAGCTTTAGTCTCTAGGTCACAGCAAGTGACCTAGAGACCTAGAACCCCTGGCTGGGATGACTGTGTTTGCTTTACAGATGTTTTTTTAGGCAACACTATATTTACATGTCGATACATGTGTGGGAGAGATAGCAACAGTGTAATGTAAAAGTGCCTCCTGTAGAGCTGAAATAGTCACACAACTGTACCCATAGTATTGCACACAATACAATGATGCTTTTGCTTTTATTAAGGCGAGAGAGGAAAGTTCAGAATCTTAAGATATTACTATTTTTTTCAGTACTGTTACCATAGGATAAATTGAAAAACTTTTGTCTTTCTATTTTCAAAACACAAACAATTTACAGTACCTTGAGAAAGTGTTGTTTACTGCTTCATCTGTAATTCTTATCCTGTCATTCAAATATAAATTTTTGAGAAATTTAAAGCTTATTATCTAAATGTTTGTCCAGTGAGATGGTGTTATTGGTCCAAGCAGTCAGAAAACACAATGTGGGGTTCATCACAGGGCAGCACTAACATACACATAGAACACACAGACTTTACATTAACTTCCATTCATTACAGCCTAACCCTTAGCCTAATCATCACATACCTAACCCAAAAACAGAATTTTCTCTCGTGGGGACCAGGATTTGTCCCTACAACCCCACAGTGTAGACACGCAAGGATATGAAAACATGGTTCACATGCAGGCCACTTTAAGAGACTAGTTATCCTAGTCTCTGCGTGCTTTTGGATTTTGGGAGAGAATCCAACGTACTTGGTATAAACCAAACAGGGAGAACATACAAACTCAACACAGAAAGGCCCTTCTCGGCAATGAGGCAATTGTGCCAGCAAGTGTGCCACTATTCTATCATAAAGCCAAGCATGACTCGTTTCACTTCCCCCAGACCAAAATATTGATATAAAAACAAGCCCCTCGTACGACACTGCGTTTTGCTTCCTACAGAGGGTGTGCACTCTTGATTGCTTACTCTAGGTGTACTCTCTCAGTGTTTCAATTTTACCCAGTTGCTAATGTCTGTCTGTGGCTTATGTAATGGAATGAAGTTTACTTGAAATTACATGCAATGAAGAAAGAAGAGCTGAACTAAAAGAGGTGGCTGATGATATTAATTTAATATTTGAACATGAACGGCTTCGTTCACTTTCTCCATTCCAAAGCTACAGGCACACTACAAGTCTAAAGAAAATTTTTTGCCATTGTTCACAACTCCTCCTTCTAATTGACCCTGTTGAAATTCTACCGGAAGAATCAAAGTGAATGGGAGAAATCCCAGTCTGTGAAGTAAGTGGAATTGCATAAGAAGGCACTGACCAGGCTGGATGGCCAGATGAAAAGCATTTGAACTATTTCTGATTTATTTCACATGTTAAAGGAGTAAAACCTTCTGATGGGTTGCTGTGAAAACCCAAACAGATTAAATCTTATTACCTAAGATGGAGTAGCTTTCAACAAATAATAATATACTTTATTGATTCCATTGGTGATCAGTAAAGTCCCATTAATACCAATTAATGGGATCAACAAAGTATATTCTATTCTATTCTAAATCAGAGATCAATATGCCTTTATGTTGCTCCTGAAGTTGAGAAGGTAAAGCTACATTTTTCTTTTCTTATTGCCTATGTTGGATATTCTCCTTTCAGAATGTAAATGACTTGTGCTTGAAGAATGCCTTATCAAGCCCAGAGGACTCTAAAGCGCTTCACATCACAGTCATTTAGTCATTCCAACACTGAGAGTGGCTAACTCCTGGATAATAACCACAGTTGTTCTGGGTCAGTCTGACAGAGGCAAAGCTGCCATGCAGCTCCATGCAAGTATGTTCCATCAAGCTCCTGCTGTCTGGATGTCCTACCCAGACATTTCTTTAAGAAAGTTCTGCCTGTTATTGCTGCTGATCTGATCCAAATGGTAAACTCATCACTCACATCAGGCGTTTTCCCCCAGGCTTTGAAAACAGCAGTTATCAAACCAATGCTAAAAAAGAACAATCTGGACAAATCACTACTGCAGAATTACAGGCTGACCTCTGACCTCTGACCTCCCATTCATCAGTAAAGTTATTGAAAAAACTGTGTGTAAACAATTAAATAGTTTCCTCATGATGACCAACTGCTTTGACTCTTTCCAATCTGGTTTTCATGCTCACCACAGCACGGAGACTGGCCTAGTCAAAGTATTCAATGACAACCATATAAATACGGACTGTGGGAGAACCACGGTGTTGGTTCTGTTGGACCTCAGTGCAGCTTTTGACATATTACTGAATCGACTGGAGAGTTGGGTCGGACTCTCCGGTTCGGTGCTCGACTGGTTGGAATCTTACATAAAGAACAGGGATTTCTTTGTTTCAATTGGAAACTTCTCATCAAAGAGGTGAAAGGTCACATGTGGGGCACCCCAAGGTTCAATACTAAGACCCCTCTTATTCAATATTTATATTCTCCCATTAGCTCAGGTTATAACAGGAAATAATATCAGCTACCATAACTATGCGGATGACACACAGCTCTACAGTATGATGTCACCAGGTGACCTTTGAACCCATCCAATCATTGAATAAATGCTTAGAACAGATAAATGTGTGGACGTGCCAAAACTTTCTCCAACTGAACAAAAACAAAACTGAAATCATTCTTTTTGGACCTAAAGAGGAACGATCTAGAGCTATAGATCTAGAGTCAATGCACAACTTCAGTTATTACATCTAAAAACTAATGATCAGGCATGAAACCTGGGAGTAGTGTTGGACTCGGACTTGAACCTCCAGAGCCACATAAAGACAGTTACAAAGTCGGCCTTCTATCACCTGAAGAACATCTCCAGGATTAGAGGACTAATGTCTCAGCCAGATCTAGAGAAACTCATTCATGTGTTCATCTTTAGTCGCATTGATTATTGTAACAGCGTCTTCACAGGCCTGTCCAACAAATCAAACAACAAATCCAGAAGCTGCTGCTCATGTTCTCACTAGAACCAGGAAGATAGAGACATAACACCAGTTTTAAAGTCCCTCCACTGGCTCCCTGGAGCTCAAAGAATAGATTTTAAAATACTGTAGTTAGTTTATAAATCACTGAACGGTTTAGCACCACAATACATTAAAGATCTGCTGTTGTTGTATCAACCTTCCTGACCTCTCAGGTTCTTGTTCTGGTTCTGCTCTGCATCCCCAGAACCAGAACCAAAAGAGGAGAAGCAGCTTTCAGCATCTATGCACCAAAGATTTGGAACAAACTTCCAGAAAACTGTAAAACAGCAGAAACCCTGACTTCCTTTAAATCTCAACTAAAAACACACCTGTTTAGAATTTTATTTGAAACGTAATATGGAACAATGTACTTTCTTTTATTATTATTATTTCTATGCTGCATGACTTTGTGTTTATGATGTAAAGCACTTTGAAATGCCTTGTAGCTGAAATGTGCTATACAAATAAAATTTGATTGATTTGATTGATTTGTTGCATGGAGCCAAAGGCAGATAGAGTAGGAACAGAACTGGCACTAGTTGTGGGACAAATGCGTTGTCGTCACATCTATTAATTAGTACCAAAACAGAAAGAGCCATGCATATAGGTGGAGGTCAGAAAATTTAAATATCTTGAAAAAGTTTATTTAAATCAGCAATTCCATTCAAAAAGTAAAATTTGTATATTATAATTCATTTCCTATAGACTGATTTATTTCACATGTTTATTTCATTTTGTGTTGATGATTATTATTGACAACTAATGAAAACTCCAAAGTCATCTCAGAAAATTAGAATATTGTGAAAAGGTCCAGTATTGAAGTACTCTGGTGCCACACACTAATCAGCTAATTAGTTCAAAACTTGTGCAAATGCTTTTACATTGTCTCTCGGTTTAGTTCTGTAGGCTACACAATGCATACATTTGATATTAGGTTTTGTGTCCAAAAGATGACCTTTGACACCTAGCACAAGAGGGCAAACATCATTGCTAAAGAGGCTGGCTGTATATGCAATATGCATGTTCAATAAATATAAAGTTCATATATAAATTACATCCATGAAAAATCCAATAAATATGCATCATATAAATTAGTTGACATGAAATGTAAAAACCTAGTCTAAACAAGTGCTCAATAAATATTTAAGGCACCTTTTATTCACCAATTAATTGTTCAAGTTAGGAAAGGCATCTGGATTTACATAGCAATTTAGCAGCTACACAAACAATGATATCAATGGACTAACGCTAAGTTACAAACAAACACTCACCAATTCCTCAGGTTATATCTCACACAACCGGTTTTTCATCTCATCTCACCTCACAGTAGGTGGCTCCTATTGGTCAACATATTTATGTGAGTATCAGACAGAATTAAAAAAAAGAATGACACAACGCTTTACTGACCTGCAGCTCTGCTCCTCCCAACGCGACCTCATCTTTCATACTTCCCCGCTCCCTCTAATATACCTCGTAGATAAGCCACGGTGGTACATGTGACCCTGATACTCAACAGTGATTGGCTATGTCATAGTCTCGCAAGAGCCCCTGTCATTGTATTAAACTATTGTGAGATTTGATAGAAAAAGCCTAAAGAGTGGAAAAAATGGGAAGATGAGGGAAAGGGAGTTAAAATTTACACCTGGGTTACACAGAGCTCTGTGTTCAAGCACATTCATAAAGAGGTGAAGGGGAAGAAAAGATGTGGTAGAAAAAAAGTGGACAAGCAAGTAACCACATCCTGGAGAAGATTGTGAAGCAAAACCCATTTAAAAATGGGGTAAGATTCACAAAGAGTAGACTGCAGCCAGAGTCGGTGCTTCAAGAACCACCACACACAGGCAAGATATGGATTTCAGCTGTTGCATTCCTTGTGTCAAGCCACTCTTGAACAAAAGACGGCATCAGAAGCGTCTCAGCTTGGCTAAAGACAAACAGGACTCTGGACTACTACTGAGTGGTCCAAAGTTATGTTCTCTGATGAAAGTAAATTTTGTATTTCCTTTGGAAATCAAGGTCCCAGAGTCAGAGAGGAGGGACAGAATCCATGTCGCTTGTATTCCAGTCAAAGTTTCAACACTAAGTGATAATTTGGGTTACCATGCCATCTGCTCGTGTTGGTCCACTGTGTTTTCTGAAAACCAAGGTCAATGCAGTCATCTACCAGGAAGTTTTAGGGCTCTTCCTGCTGCTGACTAGTTTTATGGAGATACAGATTTAATTTTCAAACATGATTTAGCACCTACACAAAGTGCCATGGCATTTGTGCTGGTTTAAGGACCATAGTATCCCTGCTCTTAATTGGCCAGCAAACTCACTTAAACTTAACCCCATAGAAAATCTGTGACATTATGTGAACAGAAAGATGTGATACACCAGACCCAACAATTCAGAAGAGCTGAAGTCACTATCAGAGCAAACTGTGCTCTCATAACACCTGAGCAGTGCCACAGACTGATCGACTTCACGCCATGCCCCATTGCTGTAGTTATCTGTGGAAAAGGAGCCCCAACTAAGTACTAAGTGCCATGCATTCTCATATTTTTATTGTTCATACTTTTCAGTTGGCCAACATTTGTTAAAATCCTTTTTTTGTATTGGCCTTAAGTAATATTTTATTTTTCTGAGAGAGTGAATTTGGGGTTTTCATTGATTGTGAGTTAATCATCAACATTAAAAGAAAATAACATTTGAAATATATGTCTGTGTGTAAGAAATAAAAATAATATAAAAGTTTCACCTTTTTTATGAAATTATTGATTTAAATAAACTTTTTCATGATATTAAAATTTTTTTGACCTGTACTATGGAGGAGCTGTCTCAGTGATCATACAAAAAAGAGCAAAATGAAGATTAAAACCATTTATTGGCTAATCCTCTTAGAGCTGTAGCCTTGCCCCTCCGAGTCATCATGCGAACATACCTTAATCCAAGCACAGTCTTGGTGAAGTAGAAGTGTGGAGAATTAGAACTGACATCCCTATTTAAAACACTCACATGTCCATAGCTGTTGCTTACAAAAGACTGTGGACTCGAGTTTGATTTAACGAGGCAGTTCTGGCTCAGAGTTCCTGCATCAGCTTTTATTGTTAATGACAGACACAAGAAATTTTCCAGAAACCATGGAGAACAACTTTGTTCTGTTTCCTAGGTTTTCTGTTCACTTCATGGTTACTGCATCGTAACTTAGTGGCAAACAATTTATTTGTGGATTTCCCTCCCCCCACCCCTTTCTTAATTTTTTTTTATTAACTAATACTCGGAGGGTTCATCAAATCAGCATTTCACATTAAGTATGTTCTCTTTTTTGTTCTTTTGTTTCATACGTCCCAGGTGATGATGACGATGGCAAAACTACAACTCAACCTCTGTTGAAAAAAGGCAGGACACCCCTTTCATTTTGTTGCCTTCAACTTCTTCTCCCTAAGATTTTTTACTGTGTGCTGGGTTTCTTCTTCCATTTTTCTGCTTCATCCTTTCTCATGCTGTCAGCTCATCATTCACAGTAGATTTAGAAATCTTTTGTATTAACATTCTGGTGCAGTCACCCTGCAGTCTCTGCTTGCTCTGTGCTTCCACCTGCTATCTACTTGGCTTGGGGAACAGTCATTTCTCCTGATAAGTCTCAAACTTCTTCTGATTTCCACTCAGTCTCTGATGTCCTGCTGCATCACATGGCTTTTATCTCACTTCAGATCCTCTGTAGTTATCGTCTCTCTGTGACATTTCAGTTCCTCCAAAGCATCAGAAGCTTCTTCCTTCCTTAGAGGTGACAGTTCTTTTCCAGGATACTAATTCTGCTTCAGAAACATCTCAGTTGCTGTCTGTTGGCTCCTCAGTGTTAACAGTGTTTCTCCTCTGCTTCAATGTGACTTCATTATGATTCATTATAGTTCCCCATTAAGGCTAATTTTCTCAAAATATCAGATGGACATGAAAAGTTTTAAACATCTGGGTTTTTCTGACCCTTAATTGTCACTTTACTGATTGGATGTGCTGTGTTTGTGTCTGTCTGCCTTACAGACAAGAAGAGTCCAACCGTTCCTTTGAATGTGTCTGACCAGAGGTTGCTGGAGGCCAGTCAGCAGTTCCAGCAGAAACAGGGGAAGGGCACAGTGGATGTCTGGTGGCTGTTTGATGATGGAGGTGAGACAGGACAGGACTTCTTGTCTGGTAAAGGAAGTCAGTCAGAGATCAGTGAACTGTAGCCACAAACCAAAAAGAACTTTGTCCCATTAAAGCAGTGGTGTCCAAAGTCGGTCTACGAGGGCCGGCATCCTGCATGTTTTAGTTCTCTCCCTGGTTTAACACACCTGGATTAAATGATGGCTCATTAGATGGCCTAAGAAGAACACCGACATGCTGAAAAGGTTGTTACTACCACCAGGTAGAGAACTAAAACATGGTTGCCAGTCCTCGAGGACCGACTTTGGGCACCCCCGCATTGAAGTTTCTCTGTTGCCTTCTGGAGCTGTTCCAATACTTCATTTTAGTTATCTGAAGACAAACTTTGTGTACTTAAAAACTTTTAAATATGAACATGGGCTTGGTCACTCCTTTCACGTACTTGAACTTGACCAAACATAGATGGTTCAGATCAAGACAAACATATGTTCATTAAAAATTTAACTTAGAAAATGACATTTGCACTGTAATTTCATTAAAAGAAATATTGAATATAGAAAAGCATTCCTGAGCTATTCCAGTAGATTCAATCATTGCTGTGTTCATTAATGGAGCTGACAGAAATGGTATGCTAACCAGACTCCAGATGAGTGTAAAAACATAATGAGCCTGAGGCACATGTCATTCTCATCATTTGTCACTTATTGACACGCTACGAGGAAGTGTGGATGAAATTATACTCACTTCAGATATGGATGCAGACAGGATTCATACCTCTTCCTTCTGATCCACCCAATTTTAAATCCTCTTTTTTAAATATCATTTACAAGTTGGACTCATTGCATTTGAATGGTGAGGAAGATTTTGTTATGCAAAATAATAAAACAAGAAGTGTGAAATAAATGTTGCATATTTATTATATTAATTATACAGCGTAGATTCACAGGTAAGGTTTATTGAAAATTGTAAATCAGAAAAATAGTAAGTAAACTTTAAATGTTCATTTATAAGCAGTACATTCTTTATGGGTTTGTGCTGTGTTTTTGAGAAAAATGCATACATTTTTGTTGTTTTCAGGTTGGTGTAAGCTGATAGGTTTGCTTTCCTTGAATCAGGTCTGACCTTATTAATCCCATACTTGCTAACCAACAAGAAGAGGTGGAAGGACTGCAAGATCCGCGTTTTTATTGGAGGGAAGATCAACAGGATTGATCATGATCGCAGAGCGTAAGACCTGACAACTTTTCCTACCCTTTACTGCTGCTTTTCTGACTGACTTTATAAAAGCAGTTGAAATGCAGTGAATTTAACTAATAGTTTGAAGTTCTTTTTCCCCATCATTTCTGCTCTCAGTGCTTACAAGCACACTTTTAAGGTCTTTGAGTTTAACATACGTCTCTGTTAAAAACGGCTTTTTTCATATTGTTTACATAAAAACATCTGGACATCTACTTCTGGGGTAATTAATGATATGAAATACAACTGAAGTTGTTTTTAAAATTAATTTTCTTTAACAAATTAATAAAAAGGGATACTATAACCCCAACTAGAGATAAATGGAGCTCTTGCTCTATCTACAGCTCCTGTAGGAGCGGCAATGTGTTCACATCAGTTACCTGTGGGTTTGAAGAATGGATGCTGTTTATTACTAATGTTGGCAGTGTAACTTTGATAAGACATCCTCTCAGATCTGGAGAAACTTCTCCACATGCTGGTTGCAACTCTTATATGGTTTTTAGAAAGTTACTTAGGCTGCAAATGTTTCATGCTACTAAAAGGAGCTGCTTGGTGTAAAAATGTTCTTTCTTGTTAGCTTAAGAGGAAGAAAATATATCACCTAATGTCAAAACTTTTGGAAAGTAGTCTTCATTGTTAAAAATAGCATTTTTGCCTATACTCAAGAAGGTGAACCATCAAAGCTGCTGTGTTTGAAAGAGTGCAACACATCCTGGGAACATCCTGTCTCTGCTGGGGTTGGTCTCCTTCTGGGTTACTTCATTACAGCTGTTACTGTTTCACTTTAAAATCATATTTCCTTATTTATATTAAGAATCAGACATCACTGTCTTGACAGTGACTGATAGAGTGCTCTAATATGTCTAGTTTAATCATTAAGAATTTAACACAAATCTGAGTACAAGATGCATATATTTTTATTGCAACGCTGCTGACTTCCATGATTCCATACTTCAGGGGTCACCAACGCGGTCGCCCGCAGGGACCTTGTCAGTCGCCCGCAGAGCTACTTCTGAAAATAGCCATTATTAGGGAGCACTAACAAAAAAATAATAATTAAATGTTTTTACATTGAAGTAATGACGTTTGTTTATATTTAGAGTTCAAAAGAGGGAAATAATAAAAACGTTCAAAATAAATTGCTTTATGTATAAAACTCTTTCCTGCTGTTAAAGTTCAGAACTGCGCAGGCGCCTGCAGGAAACGATTGGAGCGCAGCAGCGCCTGCAGCAGCGCCTGCAGCAGCGCCTGCAGCAGCGCC
>VMRN01000185.1:278258-343356 GCA_010277015.1 Poeciliopsis turrubarensis
CTGTTAAAGGGGAGTAATAAAACACGGACACAATGTTACACTTTGCATGTCCGGTGTTATAATGGAGCATAACCGTTACATTCCCCTGCATTCCAACAGACAAAACAATCGAGACTCGAACAACCAAAAAAACTCTTAAAACATTCGATTCAAAAGGTTAGACTTTTCAAGAACCACAAACAAACATAGGCGGAAAAGCAACAAGAAATGTAACATTTATGAAAAATACATTTCTTTTAACTTCTTTGAACTTAGGCTACCTTTTGCCGTATCTGTACCGTTATCTGTCTGTAGCGCTGAACTAGAAAGACCAGAATAATGGATCACAGATCATTAGATCTTGTTTTCCTTTTTCGTTGCTTAAAATAGTTTTATAACCACTACACAGCAGCGCCTGGAGCAGCGCCTGCAGGAAACGATTGGAGCTCAGCAGCGCCTGCAGCAGCGCCTGCAGCAGCGCTTGCAGCAGTGCCTGCAGCAGCGCTTGCAGCACCGCCTGCAGCAGCGCCTGCAGCACCGCCTGGAGCAGCGCCTGCAGCAGCGCCTGCAGCTGCTCTCTGCCTACCTTCACATTTTCCTTTAAGTAAAGGAAGAAAAGAATAACTTCTGGAGTTTTTATTATTTAACCCTATTTACTATTAGCAAAATTGTGAAGAAAAAAATAAATAAATTGTGCCAAAACATCTTATTCGTAGCGCGCATCGCAACACCTGAACCTGGGAACCAACACCGTCCTCTGGAGAGGCTTCGCTTCATGTCTTTATTATTTAGCATCGTCTGGAAAAAACGTCCGCTGCTCTTGTGGTTTAGGTTTGTGCTGATTGTTGCGCATTGGAGAGGTGCTTGTGCTCTTGCAGGTCAGGTGCAGTGACAGTTTTATTTTTTCACATCTGCTGGTGTCAGCCAGCGGGTGACCCGTCAGCTGTTCGGTTCGCGAAACCACAAAAAAAAGCGAATAAACTGGCGACCCGCCAGAACCGTGCAGACTGTCAGAAGCTCAGGCTGATCTTAGAACAACGATCAGGAGGTTCAAACCCAACTCGTTCATTTTTAGCTTATAGAAAAACGCAAAGCCTGAAATAAACAAAAGCAAACTGACCAATAAGACTTGGGCTTTGGGATTCCCCACCTCACCCATCAGACTGACACAGCTGTGTGTGTATAATATCTTTTGACAGAAGATATTTTATTTTCCACAATTTTGCAAATAGAACAGATGGTTAGATAATAAAACTATAACTCTTCTTTTCTTTTTTATTTAAAGGAACCTTTCAAGGTACTCAGTGCTGTACAGCTGCAGGTGTTACTGCAACAATCCATCAGTTTGCTTCTATTTATTTCAGTCACTTGTGGCCAGTTTAGAATCACAGAGAAAAACTGCAAAAGGGAATCAAAGTTAAAACTCTGAGCTAAAAACTTCTGATCACACAATAGCAATTAACTATAGCTGCCATGGTAAATTATTACTGATAACTATTGTGAGTAGTCCTGACATTAATATGATCTGGCAGTATTATCATATATATATATATATATATATATATATATATATATATATATAAAAAATTCCCTTCTCACCCACCGCGGGTGGTTCTTATCCTCTGAGCTCGGGTCCTCTACCAGAGGCCTGGGAGCTTGAGGGTCCTGCGCAGTATCTTGGCTGTGCCAAGGACTGCACATTTCTGGACTGAGATGTCTGATGTTGTTCCTGGGATCTGTTGTAGCCATTGATCCAGTTTGGGGGTGACTGCCCCGAGGGCCCCGATGACCACAGGCACCACTGTGGTCTTCACCTTCCAGGCCCTCTCCAGTTCCTCCCTGAGGCCCTGATATTTCTCTAGTTTCTCGTGCTCCTTTTTCCTGATGTTGCAATCGCTTGGTATTGCTACATCTACCACAACGGCTTTCCTCTGTTGTTTATCCACTACGACAATGTCTGGTTGGTTCGCCATTACCATTCTGTCTGTCTGGATCTGGAAGTCCCACAGGATCTTAGCTCTGGCGTTCTCCACCACCTTTGGGGGTGTTTCCCACTTTGATCTCGGGGTTTCCAGTCCATATTCTGCACAGATGTTTCTGTACACTACTTGGTTATGTCGTTCCATGTACGCTTTCCCTGCCAGTATCTTGCACCCTGCTGTTATGTGCTGGACTGTCTCAGGGGCCTCCTTGCACAACCTACACCTTGGGTCTTGTCTGGTGTGGTAGATCTGGGCCTCTATTGCTCTGGTGTTTAGGGCCTGTTCCTGGGCAGCCAGGATGAGGGCCTCTGTGCTGTCCTTGAGTCCAGCTTTTTCCAGCCATTGGTAGGATTTACTGATATCAGCCACTTGGGTTATTTGCTGGTGGTACATCCCATGTAGGGGCTTGTCCTCCCATGATGGTATCTCTGGCACCTCAACCTCTGTTCCCTGTTGTCTGAGACATTCACTGAGCACATTGTCTGTTGAGGCTTTGTCCCTGATGTATTTATGGATCTTAGTTGTTTCATCCTGGACAGTGGTTCTCACACTCACTAGTCCTCTGCCTCCTTCCTTGCGGCTCGTGTACAGTCTCAGGGTGCTGGATTTGGGATGGAACCCTCCATGCATTGTTAGTAGCTTTCTAGTCTTAATATCTGTGGTTTTTATCTCCTCCTTTGGCCAGCTAATTATTCCACAATCCTTCTGGATTAGGATTGTGTATCTCTTTAGGCGGCTGGCCAAGGCTTGGAGTCTCTGTTTGGCAGTTTCGAGTGCTTCAGGTATGGGCAACTTTCTGGGTACTTGTCTTTTCATTGTACCCTTGTGGAGCTCTGACAGTTGGCTCACTTCCCTCCTTGTTACCTTGATTTTAGCCTCTAACCGCCTTTTCCATGGTGGGTATTGGGTCTCATGGTTGCTCTTATACCCAAGTATCTCAAGGATCACTGATGCTGAGTTGTAGATCAGCTCATTGGTTTCTGTTATGGTAGTGGTAGGGATCGTTCTCAATGCTGCATTCACATTCTCAATGAGACTTTCTGATGGTACTTCACTCAGCCGTTGTAATTGGCGCTGGGGAGGCCTGGTTGTCATTCGGGTCATGATTCTCTCTCTCAGGTCAGCAGCTGTCTTGTTCACTGAGGCCGTGTGTCCCCTCACTGGGTGGGGACTTGTAGTTAAGTCCCCACAGTTCTGACATCCGGGTTCCTCCCTTTTGCCGTAGCATTTGTGTTGTATCTCGTCAATCTCAAGTTGTGATAGCAGTTGCCGTTTGCGGATGTTGGAACACTGAGCTACTAGTTGTTTAGCGCTTAGTGTTGACTGGGGATGTCGAAGTAACCATTCCTTCCCCAGTCTTTGCATGTAACCTCTCTGACTAGGGTTACTTGAGTAGTCGCATTCCAACAGATCCACATTTTCATCTCTCGCCCTTTTCCGTCTTGTTTCAGTAGCCCATTTGTCATCAAGGTGCTCTGGTTCCCCAACACCTGACGCAGACCTTGTTTGGCCGGGCGACGTCTGAGCCGGCATGTTATGCAACTTAGTATCTCTCATGGTATGAGGTAGGCAGTAGCTTGAAGGGTCTTGCCTAAGGACCCAGACTGGATTCGAACCCCGCCCTCTCGGGTGATATACTGATGCCTTATCGATTGAGCTATCCAGTCAGCTATATATATATATATATATATATATATATATATATATATATATATATATATGTGTTTATTTATAAAGACTGTTTCAAACAAATAGCCCTTTGCGTTCCTCTGTACCCTTGAAGTAGCTCCCAGTCTCAAAAAGGTTGGTGACCCCTGCCATACTTAATGGTGTCTGACACCTTAGAGGGGAAAGAGAAAAAAAGACTACAGGAAAGGTCGGAAGTTGGATATGTTTGTTAGACAGATGTTCCAGAGAACATACAGGTTTGGAGTAAATACTTGGAGACAGTCGAGCATTAGAGTCTGCAGGTACTGCTCTGAAACCCTAACACAATATTCCTGTTTCTGCTGAAATTCGGTATTTTGGATCATTTTAAGTTTTCCAGCTGGGTCCAATCCTGTGATTATCAAAACTCTTTATTATTCTGTATTGATATGATCTCTGTTCAGTCTGTAAACAAGCAGCTGGATTTCCAAGGAAACTTATTTAAGAACGAAACCGAGGAATGCTAATCACTATGGTAGAAGCCGACAGCACAAGTTGTAAACCTGTCAGAAAAGATTTCCCCTCTGGTCCCACCAGGAATTTATAATATAAAGATAAGTGTTAGATTTCACAAAGCTAGTTAAATTAAACTGTCCATTGACAAGATTTGCTAAACATTCATCTCATTATAATTTTTTAATATATGGATGACAATCACTGCGGTGTTTTCTGATACACACTCTCACTTCCATAGTCTGTCATGGTTCTTCCAGCTGCCTCCCACTTCCTTTTGTTGGATGAAATTAACTTGGTGCTACAGTAACAGGAGAGCCTTTCATCTGTACAATCCTGAGTGCACTTTGTTCTTCTCAGGTTTAAACAAAGAGGATTTTAGACAGGCTTTTTTGAACAAACACTAAGCACTTCACTGTTTCTCTTCCATTGTTTCATACCAGTACATCAAGCAGCACTGATCTAATTTTGGATGTTTAACTGCTTCATTTGCTTCTTAATCAGTCTTTTTTACTGGGTTCTAAATGTTTCCATAGTTTGCTTCCAGAGGCACCTGGTAAAAAAAATTCTTGGTGAGGCTGATGTGCCAATACATTTTCCTTCCGATTCCAGTAAAATGATTCACATGAATCGTAAGAAAATGAACATGTTATTAAATTAACTAAAATAAAAGATCTGTTCAGTAACTTCATTAAATATACAGTAGTTAATCATTAAATCTCTGTCATCTCTGACTCGGACTCAAAACTGTGAAAAACACCAAACATTGTCTGCAAGTTTAACTCTGAACAAACATGCTGAAGTGTATTGAAACTGAAGAGAATCAACTAATAGCACCAAGCAGCAGACCTTTTTTTCGGCAAGAACTGAAACACATTGGTATCGGATGAAATGATCACAGCTAAAAACATACACACATATGGATTTTCATATATGTGTCAACAAATAGAACTTTTGTTCCTCCCTCTACAACAGCCCATCAGAACGATCATTTGAACCAGCAAACATAACAATATCCAAACATTAACGTTATTATGACAGCACAGAAACTAAACAAGGCAACAAGTGCATTATTATTAACAAAAAAAGAAATCTTAGCAACATTTATCCAGATCTACGGAAGAGGATTAGGGCCACTGGAAAAACATAAACATCTATAAATTACCGCAATATTCATAACTGATCATCAGAAAAAAATAAATAACAGCAAAAAAGTAAGCAGTGAAACAGAGCAGAACAGCATGGAAGCTAAGAGTAATAAAACACACTGACCAATAGCTTACTTGCCATCTGAAAAATCTTCTACCTTTATTGTTTGCCTGCAGTTGTCGCCATCAACACAAAACCTTTCAGCATCTTCTACCGCAAGGGGTGAAATTCAGATAACCCAAGCATTAAATAGGCCAAAGGTTTATCATTTTCTCCTACTAGCCACATTGGCTATTTAGTTTCTCTTCTGGGTTGATAGAACCAGTGCCCCAGAATAGAGCTGATCGGAGTCTATCAGGGGAAATTCACAATGACTCCATTGGTGGAAATTTTGTGTAAACTTTGGTGATACAATTCTTTAAAGATAATTTTTAGATTATTTTTTTACCCTCCACATTTGGGAAGGTGCACCAGTGTCCCCTAAGGACCACCCACCACTGTTTGCTTCCATTCTGGTTGTGTGCTGTGTACCTCAGGTTTTTCCACAAGCTGGATATGTGCAAAAAGAAAGTAGACAGGAGCTACAGAGTAGGTGCCACTGTGAAGTCGCTATGCCAACTGTCAGTGTAAAGACATAAAATTTTCAACATGTGCATTATTGATGGGAGGGAAATGATAACACACAGGTGCTGTACAGCACACATAATGCCTCACTCTATCAGGCATTCTGCTCCTTTGAAGTTGGTGCAGAAGTAAATGAGCGCCAGTTCCAGGTAAACTCTGCTGCTCTGAGCAACAAAACACAAAACCTACAACTCTGACTCTTTTTTTGTTTTGTTTTTTGTTTTTTTGCAGGATGGCAACCCTACTGAGCAAGTTCAGAATAGACTTCTCTGACATCACCGTGCTGGGGGACATCAACACCAAGCCCAAGAAGGAGCAGTAAGTTAATTCTTTCAGTCGTTTTCATGTCATCCTCATCATCATCTTGCCTTGCTCTGAGAGCATTTTATCTGTACTTGACTAGGTCACTTCTAAAGTCTGACTCTACTTTCAAAGTCTCATCCCCTAACATTTTCTGGAGATGCAAACTTTGAAATAAATAGAGTTTTTGTTTTATGGTTGACCTTCATATTTTAGACTTTCTAAGACGCTGAATGAGTTAAAGCCAAGTTAAAAACTGGGGAACAATTAAGGCCACATCAAACATGTGCTTACTGGAGCTTGATGTCAGTTTATCCATAGTTTTTCCTCAACATTCTGCAGGTTGTTCACATAAATGGGGGCAGAAGAGGCTTTTTAAACGCTTAGAATGTCAAATGTATACATTATTTTTGTTCCCTCTGAGGTCACACAGACAATCACATAAACATGCGGAGAAAACAACAGCACCTTTCTCTGAAAAACAGAAACACATTTTTGTCTTCTTTTAATGTTTTTAAACCTAGTGTATTAGAAGTCAGTTTCATTAGAAAATGTTCACTCCTGCCATCTAGTGGTGAAAATACATCATCATTGATTACCAGCAAAGGGGTGTTTTGACAACAAGCTCAAACAAATTTTTGGATCCTCCAGAATTCCTAATTGTAAAAATGTGTGACAGAATATGTTTCATGTCAGTATTTCTTGCTCTTTAAAGATTCAAATGGCAGCTTTCCCTCCCTTCCTGTTTTCACTTGTTATTTTAAGTTGGTCTTCATTAAGGGACATCAAAAAACAGCAGATTGGTTACCTGTCCGTCATGCTTGTTCACTGCTCATAAATGATTATTCAAACCTACATTCTAAGAATATCATCCAATCCCACTCAGAAGCCAGTGTGGCTTTTTTGTTGTACAGATGTCACATTCTGGTAACTGTGGCTGTGCCAGGAAATCTGCAGCTTATATCATGTTGTTAACCACAAAGTCTGTGATCTGACTCAGTGTGGCAACCTTTGAGGAGATGGTTGAGCCTTATCGGCTGAAGGAAGACAACATGGAACTGGAGGCAGCTGAGAGGTTGAAAAACAGTGAACCCTGGAGGATCACAGACAACGAGTTGGAACTGTACCGCGCCAAGGTCTGCACCCACCCTCTGATTCACTGCAGCACACACGGCACACACACTCTGACTCAATGGTTTGGAAGGAAAATGTTGCAAAAATATTTCATTTTTTTATTTTACCATGCAAATACTTTCGCATAGTAAAATGTGATGTAGTGATTCACATTGGTTGATTTCTGGTGAAGTCTGCCACTAACTTTTAACATCACCAATCCGGTCAAAAGATCAAGATTACTCAATCACATCTTGGTGGACATTCTGTAGGAATATGTCACTTTCACCCAGTTAAAGCAGAAAAAAGCTGATGTACAAAAAAAACTTAACTGATCAGTTGCACCATTCAGACATCAGAAGGTTTCTGATTCATGGCAGTCCAGGGTTTCTCCCAGAAAACTTGCTAAGCCTGGTGGTTGGGGCACTGATGTGGTTCACCACATTTTTGTATTTAAAGATGTTACGTTGACAGGAAATGTATTACTGGGCAATCATGTTACTTGAAGACCACACTGACAATTCCTAAACCCACAACTAGAGAGTTTTAAGAACAACAAATGAAAAAATACAATTAAAATAAATATCAATTATTTGCACTTCTGATAAATGCAAATTGTCATCACTTAGTGGATCTGAAAACATTACATAATGCTGATCATATTTAAAACTGGCCCCAGGCATAAATGAACTAAGTAGCTGCTTGAGGCCCCCCCAAACCTTCAGGGGCCCCATAAATGGTAACATTTTAACACAGACCACTGATGTAAAAAATTTATATTTATTTATTGAGAATATCAATGCTGTTAAATTTGATTTCATGGTTTCAGTACAATTAAAACAATTTAAAATCTTTTCATTAAAATTTTCAATTTAAGGTTTTAAGGAGCTGGCAAAGTTTACTTAAGAACAATCTTCATAGTTGGATTGTTTGGTTTCCACAATCTGGTACTATGAGTTTAATCTTTAATTTTGGGCTCTGTTTGTTCAAAAATACATCTCAGGAACTACAATTATCACTTTCGTTCTATTTCATCCCTACTGACCACCAGAGGGCGGTGCTGAAAGCACTGAATGACTAATACCAGCGATGTCACAAGGAATCCTGAGCACAAACCTCACTGAGAAGGCCCAGAGGACCCTTGTAAAAGAACCTGGTCCAGAGGATGAAGGGAGGCCACATTCACATTGTAAAATCTAGTGAACGTGCTCGGAGAAGCCCATGATGCAGCAGCATATATAGCTTCCAGTGGAACTCCTCTCAAGACTGCCCAGGAAGTGGAAACGCTCATGGTAGAGTGTGCCTTCACGCCGACTGGCCCGGTGGTGGCGCCCTGCAGCATAGGCATGGGAGATGACATCCACAATCCAATGGGAGAGACGCTGTGTGGACAGAGGACAACCTAATCTAGGGTCCCCATAACACAAGAACAGCCAGTCTGAACGTCTTATAGCAGCAGTGGCTGCAATATATGTCTCCAGTGCCCTCACTGGGCACAGTATCGCAGGACCATCACCAGCTTCCCCTGAGATGGGTTGAAAACGCGCCAATCTCAGTGGTTGGTTACAATGAGCGTGAGAAAACACCTTGGGGACAAACGCCAGGTGTGGCCACAAGGTAACACCAAAGCCATCTGAACTCCATCTGAGACAGGATGGGCTGACAGAAAGAGCATGTATCTCACTGACCCTCTTAGCTGAGACAATAGCCAACAAACAAGCAGTTTTACATGACAACCATTTGAGGTCCGCCCAAACCAAAGGCTCAAATGGAGGGTGGCACAGAGCACTGAGGACGTAGGGCAGGTCCCAAACTGTATACTGCCATTGGCCGGTGCAGTATACAAGCACCATGCTAAAAAAGAGAAACCAGAATATGGCTCCCCACTGTACACCCATCAATCTCAGCATGATTAGACGATATAGCCGCTACATAGACCTTAAGAGTCGAAGGAGAACAGCCCTTATCAAGAAGAGACTGAAGAAACTCCAAAATCGTGGGTACCGCACAGGTGACTGGATCATCATCTCAGGCAGAACACCAACGGGCGAACAGACGCCATCTGTTTTCATATTGCTGACAAGTGGAGAATGCCAGGCCACTGTGCCTGATGGGAGCTGAATACCCAGTCAGCTGCTGTTCCAGTACGGAGCTACCAGCAACATCCTGTGGCCCTCCTTGAAAACTCTCCGAAGAGAGAGTTTTCAAGGCCCAAGGATGGGCCAAGGTGTCCTGACCCAGTGCACCTGCGGTCCCTGTTAGGGAAAACCATGCAGGGCACTGAGTTGATTCCTCTGAGGTGAACAGGTCGACCTCTGCCTGACCGAAAAGGTCCCTGATTAGGCGGACTATGTTGCTGTGGAGGGGCCATTCTCCCAGAGCTGGCGCCAGTCAGGAAAGGGAGTCTGCCACCTGGTTGTGCAGCCCTGGCAAGTACACCCGCCTGCAGAATGGATAGGTGAACAGATGCCCATTCTAGGAGATTCCGGGACTCCTTCGGAAGCTGTGCTGACCTGATGCCACCTTGGTGGCTGATGTGGTAGACAACAGAAGTGTTGTCTGACCGATTCAGGACATGTCTCCCCTCCAGGTGGGGCAAAAATCCCACGTGCAAGAAGGCAATGTAGGGAAGCTGCCTGTCCAGCCTGAATCGACTCACCAGCTGGAGAATGTCGTCCACCCTCTGGACAGACGGGTAGGCTTTCATGGAGGGAGAATCCAAAAGCACTACAAGAAAAATGGTTGTCTGCGATGGAATCAGACAGCTCTTCTCCAAGTTCACCTTGAGGCCCAACCGGGACACATGAGTGAGCAGGCTACTCATATCACGAGATGCATGCTGTCGAGACGGTGCACAGAGAAGCCAGTCGTCAAGATATGGCAGAACCTTTATGCCACGAGCCTGCAGAGGAGAGAGGGCTGCCTTCACGCACTGAGTGGACACCCTTGGGGAAAGGGACAGGCCGAACGGGAGCACACGGAATTGCCACTGGCGACCCCAAAAGGCAAACCTGAGAAAGCAGCGATGATCCGCCGTAATAGGTACATGAAAGTACGCATCTGTAAGGTCGATTGATATAAACCATTCTCCCCTTGTCACAGCCCGAAGAAACTCTGCTGTCGTGAGCATGTGAAATGGCAGGATCTTTCAATACTGATTGAGTCCCTGGAGGTCCAAAACGGGACAAAATCCACCTGTCTTTTTTTGGCACGAGGAATTAGGTTGAATAGTAGCCTCTGGGTTGCTGCAGAGGATCCACTGCCTCGATTGCACCCTTGGCCAGGAGGGCAGAAAGCTCCTGACCATGTGTGAGTTGTGAGGCCACCATCGGAACTGTAGCCAACCGTAGCCGGGTCAGAGTGGCAACCACCCATGGATCCTCAGCGAGAGTAGCCCAGTAACTGAGCTGCTGATGAGAAAAATATCTGATGGCTGGCCTGGCAGTGTCACTTTCTCTCCCCAAGACCCCTAGGGGCTCTACGAGGCCAGCGGCCACAGTCTGTGGCCTAAGTGTGCCTGGTTGGTTGACGTACTGGCACACGAAAGTCCAAGCTGGATCTCTGCTGTACCGCACCAGGGCGAAACCCACCAGGCCGATCACATCGCCAAGGTGGCGACCGAATGCCAGGCCAACCGATGGGCACCACGGAGTACGAGGAGGAGGGGCCATACCCTTGCCAAGGCCTAAAAGCTGTTGTCTAGTCTTCTGTGCATGAACAGTGTGTTGCAGTGCTTCAAAGGCAGCAGAAACAAATATCTCCCCAGGCACCACTGGAACACTGCGGAGGGTCCTGCTGCATGTTTCAGTCAATGTGGATTGAGCCAGCCAGACCTGTCAGCGAGCCTGGACTAGAAAAGACATCACACGCCCAAGCTCTCTAATCATTTCTTTCTAATCGAGAAAGAAAGAAAGAAAGAAAGAAAGAAAGAAATGCAAAGGCTTGAAGCGCTCCATCGCTAAAGCCAATAGCTGTATCTGCCCCACTGGTATCCTGAAGGGATGCAGAAAAGGTAAGCGAGGTGCGCCAAGGAATTGCCAAGGCATCCGGCAATTATAAGCTCCAGCATTATACACTTTTCAGAGGAACCCACCTGTAATATGACATTAAGCCCGCGGGCACATAACATCGGCACGCAAGGCTTCATCTGGGGACATAATGAGCAAGGCAACAACAGGTTCGACCACAGGCATGCAATCCAAGCCTGCCTTAACCGACTCATGCATAGCTGCCAACACCCGACCATTAGCGGAGAGAAGTGAAAAGGCTCTTGGGTCCCGCTAACAAGCATGCAACTCCCTGAGGTACTCCTCTGATGGAAGAACAGAAAGGGGGTAGGGGCTTGTCCACACCTGAAAAAGGCACTGCCAGGAGTGGACTCCATCACTTGGGGGACATTCAGCTGCAGCCGTCTCAACGCCAATTGCATGATGTCCCGCAATTGGGGGCAGGACATCATGCAAGAAGAGCTTGAGCTAGTCTCCAAAGGGCAAGATGACTGTGCCTCCTCCTCTTCATTCCTAAAGTGAGAGAAAGAGGCAGCCAAAGACAGCACATTCTCCTCCACAGCAAACTCTGGCATAGGTGGGGAAGAGAACCCAGTCATCGGAGCATCCACCTGAGGTGCCTGAGAAAGGGATTTCATCTCTGCAAACTCAGTAGACAATTGCTTAACCCTTGTGGAAAGACCCTGGTCAGATGTAGCTCGCCTCTTCTTAGGAGGAACTACAGAGCCCCCTGTTCTTAGAGCACTTAGTAGTGGCCACCTTCCCAGAAGGTGGAAGGTCATTTCCAAACTCAGGGCATAACTGGGCCAGTCGAGCAACTTTCACTGCATGGGGCATGTAGCTGCAGTTCATGCAGGGATTGTCTGACAGGGCCTCAACCAGGTGACCATGCCCGAGGCAGGCAGGGCAGAGGTCATGACCATCATCTGCCTGAAGCACAGCCCTTCAATCCACTCAACAGTGAGAGCTATTCATGTCCAAAACTGAAGCAAGTCCCACCACAGGCAGATAGAGCAGACTACGATTGGGAGAGGGGTTGGAGAACGCTACAGTCGCCAATCACAATAAAAGACACACTGCAGAATAAAGAACAAAAACTAAAACTGGGAGAGGGGGCGAAAACGCTCCCATCACCAATTAAATAAACACAGAAGGGGCAACACGTAGCCCAACCCAGAACTCCGAACAGAAGGCTTGCTAAAATTGGGAGAGGGAGTGAAAACGCTGCCATCACCAATTAAAGCAGCAAACAAAGTTAAGTGAACCCAACACAAAACTACGATCACAAGATCAGCTGAAACTGGGAGAGGGGGCGAGGCGTACCGTCACCAGTTACAGAAAACAGCGGACCAATGATAAGCAGATGTGGTCCAGCTACATCCAGTATAGGACGAAAAAACAGATCAAGAATGGGAGAGGGGGCGTAAACGCCGCATCACCAGTCACAGCAAAAAAAAAGCTGAGGAGAAGAAAAAACGGGCTAATGGCGTCGGCCACGTCCGAACAGGACAAAAATCCAAACAAAACTGGGAGAGTGGCAAAAATGGTTCCCGTCGCCAATCAAAGTAATAACAAACCGCTTGTAAGGTCAGCTAAAATTGGGAGAGGGGGAGAGATGCTACCGTCACCAATTAAAGCGAAATGTCAAACTTAGAAAGGCTAACATCGTTAGCTTAGCTCCAACATGTGTACACAAACACAGTGATTATAAGCCGCGAGTTGGAGGAGGAGGCGTAAATGCCGTCATCCCCAACAAGCAGTACCGTGAACGAAGGAGGGTGACACACCGCTACTCCCAACCGGTGAAAAGATCCAGAAATCCAAAAGGCCAATGCCATACAAAGCGAACTGCACGCAAGAACAAAGGGGGAGGGAGCCTCGGATGACGTCATCTGATTGATCATCTGATATGTCACAGGTGTGACTCTGTTGATATTATTGCTCGAACAGTGCATGTGCGAAGGGAACACTGAGTACTTTCAGCACCGCCCTCTGGTGGTCATCCGGGTTTCATAGAACCGTAGTTACATACGTAACGTTCGTCTACCTTGATGCAGATAGCCTCATAATTGCACATCACGCTGGTTTTATTTTTTTATTCTTATTTCTTGAGTGACACGATTTATTGAACGGCAACATATCACATGTTTTGTCAACTTAGTGAGGCAGCAATGGTCACTAATATGTCATAGATGTGACTGTTGATATTATTGCTCGAACAGCGCATGCGTGAACGAAACATTCAGTGCTTTCGGCACTGTCCTCTGGCAGTCAGTAGGGATGAAATAGAACTTCAGGGATAAAACCGCGACAGCTTGCAAGGTGGTTAATGCCAAAGGTGGCAGCAGTGTATTTGGTGTGTGCTCTCGGCTTCATGCCCTGATCAATTCATCAACTATCAGGAACGATTCTGCCCTGCCAGTGATATTCTAAAGGCTTACAGTATGGCTTATTTAAAAAAAAATTAATTAGAAATTGTACATTCTTTTTTTCTGTTTTTTTTTTTTTTTTTTTTTTTTTGCTTCTTTTGGTTTTTTCTTAAAAACAAAACAAGAAATGCTTAGCCTGGGCAGTAAGGGGAGCATGCAAAGCCTGGCAACCCACCTAACTTGTAATATACTGTTCTCGGTAATAGCTGCTAAAATCACTGCAAAGTTTCAAACTAAGCTGTCAGTTGTTTTCTCGACGTCTTCACATGATACACTGTCTTTTGAAGAGCCTGGATGATTGTTCTATTTACAGATCATTCTACAGCAATGACCACAGCTTATGCAATTAGCAGACGAAGCATAAAGGAGTACAGCATTAAAAAGCAGTGTTGTGCAGTAACAAAGTGAAAATACTTCACTACTTCAGTATATTTTGGAGTACTTCATACTTTCCTCAAGTATGAAAATTTTTGATGACTTTCACTTTTACTTCACTATATTTCTGAACTTAATTGCATACTTTTACTCCGATACATTTTCAATGTGTGGTTTAGTTACTCGTTACTAAAAAGCGAGAGAGAGAAACAGTGTTTTGACCACCTACTGATCGACTGCAACAAAGCCGGCTTGCCTGGGTTTGTCCATCACCACCAATAGGATGCACAGGTTTCGCCTCCCCACTACGTCAAAAAGTCCAGCAAATAGTCTGATTGGTTAGTGCTCCGTTTGTGCAGGTTTGTGCCGTTAAAATTTTTGTTTGTGCAGCTTTGGTTTCCGAGATATTAAAAATTATTTTTTAGGCCATCCAGAGTTCACCATCCCCCCATTTTGCTCCGAAACAGACCAAAGTGGGCTGGTTCGTTAGTGCTCCGTTTGTGCAGGTCTGTGCCGTTAAAACAAACGCAGCAAAGTTGTTTTCAATTTGGATTTTGGCTCTTCCAATATCCGGTGTGAGCGGTGCCTAGCTCAAGGTTGATCCGATTCATGAAGGCTAATTTGGGCCAGCTGTTCTCTAGGTCTCCCCTTCCTCAAGCGCTCGGAGGTTCACTCAGGGAGAGTCAACAAATTTTACATCCAAACTCTCCTGAGAAACTAATGGAAATAGATTTCTTGCCTTGTGACCAACTGACACAAAATTCATGCTGTTACACGAGACACACTGTTCTCTAGTGAATTTTTAGTCATACTCAATATTTTCAGTAATTGTAATCTTAAAAAGTATATAAAAAAAGCTTGAAAAGCTCTCCCTCTTCAGATGCCAAATAAGCTGCACTTCCCTCCCAATTCTTTTTTCTTGTGCATAATGACCAGTTGTGTGCACCTATAGTTTGTGAAGTAAAGAAATCGTAACGGCTTTTTTCCTTCATGTTGGCCGCATTTTCTGTACTGACTATTTATTTTTCTCATTTTCAGCACTGACCTTACTTAAAGGGGAAACTTAAGGGTTATAGAAACCTTGTACCTTCTGTCCTGGAGGGTTTACTAAGAAGCTGGTTCAGTTGTAAAGCAGGTTAAGTTAACCTAGTGGTTTAGGTAAAGCACCTAATATTCTTAACTAAATGATGCTGCAGGTTTATCTATTAGCAGGTTTCATTTTTCCTGCACTTGGTTGTTTACATTATTTTAAGTGTATTTGACAAGTTTACCAAAATATAAAAAATGTCATTCAAACTGCATTTGCCTTGTTTTACTTTTTACTTATACTTTTCATTACATTACTTGAGTTCATCCATTTTTACAGTCATTTCCATACTTAAGTACAAGACATTTCAGATACTTGAAGACTTTAACTCAAGTAACATTTCAGTCAGTGACTTGGACTTTTACCAAAGTCATATTTTGGAGAGGTATCTATACTTTTACTTGACTCTGAGATTTCAGTACTTTATACAACACTGTCAAAAAGGCATGATGAAATGCATCTTTGTCCATATATGAGATCATCCTGCCCTCACATCCTGAGTCTGAGTGGGGGGATCTAGAGGAATGTTTTCTAACTGTGTGTTGTATTTGTTCTCCAGACCAATCGTCAGATCAGGCTCAATGAGCTACTGAAGGAACACTCCAGCACTGCCAACCTCATCGTCATGTAAGCCAGGATTCCCAGTTGATTGTTGGTTGTAGCACCACTTCATGAATGTGACAGTGTGTCCATTCCAATGCTGTAGCCAAAGTATAAAAGAGCAAGATCTTTCATGTTTTAACTGTTATTCCTCTCTCCAGGAGCCTGCCATTAGCTCGGAAGGGCGCAGTCTCTAGTGCTCTCTATATGGCCTGGCTGGAGGTGCTGTCTAAGGACCTGCCCCCAATCCTCCTTGTGCGTGGCAACCACCAGAGCGTCCTCACATTCTACTCTTAGTGTTAGCACAGGGAAAAATCCTGCGTCTTAAAGTATCACATTCACTTCTGCAGCAAATAGTAAAGCCACAAACATGTTCCAGTTGAAGCCCAAAATAAAAGGTGCACCATCACACTCCAGAGACTGTTGAAAACACAGCCACTGGTGATCTGAAGAAGGAAGTGATACCAGTTGAGACGTTGATGAAGGGATTTCAGGGTTAGGGTGGAAATTATTGGTAAGGTTGCAGTCTCGGCGCCTTTCTTTTCTATTTATTCCAAACTTTCCTCTTTTTTTTTCTGTAGCTTTAGTTTTTTCAACTTTTGTGCATAAGTTGTCATTTCTGTTCAGATTCCTTTCTCTCAGACTGCAGTTCAGGCATTCATAATATTTGTGGGTTTTTGTTCTCATGGTGTAGAATATCTTTTGAAGTTATTAGGACCAGTTGCCATGTCTGTTAGCAATAATCATCTAGTTTATTTGTTTTAGACATTGGAGAGAACAACACATTCTAAAGCCTTACAGATGTGCCTTTTGGTTGGATCTGATGAAATTAGCTCAATCTCTAATCAGATAAACAATATGACCCATATTATTGGTGAATAAGTAATAATTTTAATGCATTTATGGTGGTTCTTTCTTAGTTGAATCATTGAATCAGTTTAGCTTTGGGATTTGATTGCATGAAGCCTTCCTGTAATTTTGCTTTTAGATTCCTCTAATGTGTTTATGTCTCAAAGCTCTGCTGGTCTTCCATTGTAAAGCCATTGATCATTTTCAATAGCCTGTTATTGGACACAGTTGACTATTTGGGCCCAGTGCCTGAATCATATTATATTTGATTTCAAATTAAACATGGTATTAGTTAGCAAAGATGTGAAGCTAATGATAATTAGCCTTGTTGGTTGGAAGCTGCTGAGTAAAGTTTGTTTCTATTCTTCTCCTCTAAAGACTTTACTCTATTCAACAACCTAATTAAAACCTTGCCTTAATGATACTATCCTTTCTCCAAAGCCATAGTGGTTGTGTGACTTGTGGATAAATGTGGAAGCAATATGTGGTTTGTCTTCAGTCTGAGCTCGTTTGTAATGTAGATGCATCTATAGTGTCGCTGAATTTGGTGTGCTCTGGTTTTTATTGCACATTGCTGTTGAAGTGCTCTGTCCACTGACTGTAATATTTGGCACTGATGTATTCCATCATGTCAGCCTACTGGGCTTCGTTGCTCCCATCAGGCTGCACTATGGACTGTTGTCCTCCTGTTCTCACAGAGCTCACACCTCCCCATATCCAGAAAATGTCTTGACTTAGTGTAAAGATGTACCTCTATGCATTTGAGCAGGTGAGCTGAAGTTCTGGTCCAGTGGTTTTCTGTGCAGAGGAGCCTTGCTTCATTTAATGGCAACCTTCAACACATCCTCCATTGGCTCCAAGCAGAGTACCATGGTTCCATGAAAAGCCATATAGAACTTCCCTGCTCTGAGGTGTGAAAAATAGGTCAGATATATTACACAAAGCTCAAATAGAACTGTAATTTATGCTTGGAGAAGTAAAGTTTGGCTGATTTTTAAAAGTTTTTACTAACTACACTTAATAAATGTACATCTATTGCTTATGCAATCATTAGAAGTGAATATGTACACTTTTAATGGTGTACTTCTACTGTTAAATAAAAAAGTAGATTAGGTCAGAAATAGACTTAGTTCAGAGTGAGGAGATACCTTTCAGATCAAATTCTGTTTAGTAAATGTTGAATAAAGTAAATGAGTCAATTTCATTTCCGGGTAGGAGAATCAATGTGACTTTGCAGGTTGTTCGACTATAGAAAGAGATTTAAGTCTTCATATTTGCAAGTCAGATGAACAGCTCCTAATTTTGCTGATCTTTGTAGTTTTAGATAACAAGATGGCTTACAACAGTAAATTCAAGTTCAGTTCTGTTTTGATTTACTCTTCTAGTAGTGTCTTCTTTTTTTTTTTTTTTCAAACACGTTTAGTCTTCACCTTGTAGCTTCCTTGTATTCAGCCACTGATTGTACGCAATTTATGAAGAAGAATGTCAACCAATGCTTAGGTTAGTGCACTGTAATGTATGTATAATGAAGTCCAGCTTCTGAGTGGGCAGATGTTTTTTGTTTTTTTTTTTGATAGCTTTTTTTTTTTTTTATTTAATTTTCCACATAGACAGAAAGTCCTTTATCCCTCATTCTTCTGTGCTTCTCCTGCACACCTTTCCAGACACTTTGTCCTGAGAAATCACCAAAGCACCTGTACCATTACCCCATCTGTAGAAGTGAGAGAGGATGTTCCTGTTTGTCTACGGAAAACTTTCCAATGTTGAAGAAGGGATTACAGTGGTTTCTTTCTTATGGGGGGGAGACAAACTTCCCAGCTCATTTCTGGTGTTTGGGGAAGCTTTAGGAAGCATTCCCACTCTGAGGACTGTTCTATCAAAGTGGAATGTTCTCGACCTTTCAGAATTAGTTTTAAGTTAGTTTAAAAATCAGGTTTTCTCTCTAACAGATGCAGCTCACAAAATGTGTGTTCACTGGTCTTAGTGATATATCATCCCTTCATTCATATCCCCACAAATTCTAACTATTATAAAGCCAAGACCCCCATTATCAAACAGTACAGCAGCACTGTTGGTAATTGTGTCGTGCAGTTGTGGTACTAAACAGCATACAATAACTGCATTCACATTTTCAAATGTAGTGATATTGATTGATACTGTCATGGAACCACCAGCTCAAACAGCAATAGTAACAAATTAAATTATAATATTTATAGTTTTTGCAAACATAATCAAGTTTATCCTGATGAACATAAGGCAGTTCTTGTCAATCATTTCCCCCAGTTATCATAAGCAGTATAATTATCCATCCCAGGTAGCTGCTGTACACTTCAGGCTAATTTGAGTTGTTAATGGTGAATTCTATAAATGTCCATTGAACTTTCAATATGATCTAATTGAAGAATGTACAAATGAATGCACAGAACAAGCTGGACTTTATTTAAGCCTGTACTCAAAGAGAAATTAGCTGTGGTGTTTGAAATTACTTTTATGTACTAAACAGAAAAAAGGTGTGACTTTATGTCCTTTGCCATACTGTGAGCCTTCTTCAGCAACACTGAAGAAAACATGCACACACACATTATTCTGTATCTGTATGTTAAAGAAGATATATAGACCTATATTCAGCCTATACATACACCTGTCAGTCTGACCTGTAGGAAATCTTTGTCTTTGATATGTGACATTTTAACCAAACATAACTTTTACAAACAGTTGGGGTTTGTTTCTTTTGATTGGATCAGTTCTCTTTATTAATAGGTTATAAAGAGTATTGGAGAATATTCCACAGATCAGAAGTAATTTGTTAATATTTCAGATTTAAGGCAGCGTTTCTGAGATCATTATCCATTGTTATTCTTTCTTCACCTGATCCCTGTAACCCGCTCATTCCAGAACCAAAGTGACTGGTAATTAGATTTTCAACATAACAAAGTAATCACAATCCTAAAGACCTGCAGACATTGGTCTCCTTTCCACTAACATGGCCTAATCTGTAAATAATCTTCATAGTCTAATGTTTTATTCAGTATGAAGAAAGTATTTATTTTAGATCTGGAATTTCTTTTTTTTGTGTGTGTGTGTAATATTTTGATTTCAATACAAAATTAATTTGCATGTTTTTCTGTTAGTATTGTACTTGCCTTTTAATTTTAGCTAAATTGTATTTTTGACTATCTTTTCAATGCCTTTTGAGACAAAGACCTGGTTAAAATCAGAAAAAGCAATGCCAAGCTTTGACAAACATGGATGGAATCAACATGGCTGGTTGAAATAGTAATGATTGATTCACTGTACTGTTAACAGTCACAGATATGCTTTTTCTAACATTTTAACAGTTATGATTACAAATACTTTGTATATCTTTATTGCAATAAATGAATCAAATGAAATCTGTTTTTGGTTTGTTTTTGAATCCACTATGTGTATGGTGGATTTTAATTTTTATGCAAATGACATTTTCTCAGATTTTGGTCAACGCAAATGATGGTCAGTATAATTTTCAATTCATGAATTATCCATCCATCCATCCATCCATCTTCTGCCGCTTATCCGGGGTCGGGTCGCGGGGGCAGCAGCTTAAGAAGGGATGCCCAGACTTCCCTCTCCCCAGCCACTTCCTCCAGCTCCTCCGGGGGAACCCCGAGGCGTTCCCAAGCCAGCCGAGAGACGTAGTCCCTCCAGCGTGTCCAGCGTGTCCTGGGTCTTCCCCGGGGCCTCCTCCCGGTGGGACGTGCCCGAAACACCTCACCAGGGAGGCGTCCAGGAGGCATCCTGACCAGATGCCCGAGCCACCTCAACTGGCTCCTCTCGATGTGGAGGAGCAACGGTTCTACTCTGAGTCCCTCCCGGATGACCGAGCTTCTCACCCTATCTCTAAGGGAGAGCCCAGCCACCCTACGGAGAAAACTCATTTCGGCCGCTTGTATTCGCGATCTCGTTCTTTCGGTCATTACCCAAAGCTCATGACCATAGATGAGGGTAGGAACGTAGATCGACCGGTAAATTGAGAGCTTCGCTTTTTGACTCAGCTCTCTCTTCACCACGACGGACCGGTACAGCGCCCGTTTCACGGCGGACGCTGCACCAATCCGCCTGTCGACCTCACGCTCCCTTCTTCCCTCATTCGTGAACAAGATCCCGAGATACTTGAACTCCTCCACTTGGGGCAGGACATCTCCCTCGACCCGGAGAAGGCACTCTACCCTTTTCCGACTCAAGACCATGGTCTCAGACTTGGAGGCACTGATCCTCATCCCGGCCGCTTCACACTCGGCTGCGAACCGCTCCAGTGAGAGCTGCAGATCACGTCCCGATGAAGCCAATAGGACCACATCATCCGCAAAAAGCAGAGATGCAATCCTAAGGCCACCAAAACGGATCCCCTCAACACCCTGGCTGCGCCTAGAAATTCTGTCCATAAAAGTAATGAACAGAATCGGTGACAAAGGGCAGCCCTGGCGGAGTCCAACCCTCACTGGGAACGAGCCCGACTTATTGCCGGCAATGCGGACCAGACTCTGACACCGGTCATACAGGGACCTGACAGCCCGTATCAAAGGGCCCGGTACCCCATACTCCCGGAGAACCCCCCACAGGGCACCCCGAGGGACACGGTCGAACGCCTTCTCCAAGTCCACAAAGCACATGTAGACCGGTTGGGCGAACTCCCATGCTGGTCCAGTGTTCCACGACCAGGACGAAAACCACACTGCTCTTCCAAAATCCGAGGTTCGACTATCCGACGGACCCTCCTCTCCAGTACCCCCGAATAGACCTTGCCAGGGAGGCTTAAGAGTGTGATCCCTCTATAGTTGGAGCACACTCTCCGATCCCCCTTTTTAAACAGGGGGACCACCACCCCAGTCTGCCAATCCAGGGGAACTGCCCCCGATGTCCATGCGATACTGCAGAGTCGCGTTAACCAACACAACCCTACAACATCCAGAGCCTTGAGATACTCCGGGCGAATCTCATCCACCCCCGGGGCCCGGCCACCGAGGAGCTTTTTAACTACCTCGGCGACCTCGTCCCCAGAGATTTGAGAGCCCAACCCAGAGTCCTCAGGCTCAGCTTCCTCAATGGAAGGCATGTTGGTGGGATTGAGGAGGTCTTCGAAGTACTCTGCCCACCGACCCACAACGTCCCGAGTCGAAGTCAGCAGCACACCACCCCCACTGTAAACAGTGTTGGTGCTACACTGCTTCCCCCTCCTGAGACGCCGGATGGTGGACCAGAATCGCCTCGAAGCCATACGGAAGTCTTTCTCCATGGTCTCTCCGAACTCCTCCCACGCCCGAGTTTTTGCCTCAGCAACCACCTGAGCCGCAAGCCGCTTCGCCCGCCGGTACCCATCAGCTGCTTCCAGAGTCCCACAGGCCAAAAAGGCCCGATAGGACTCCTTCTTCAGCCTGACAGCATCCCTCACCGAAGGTGTCCACCAACGGGTTCGAGGGTTGCCACCACGACAGGCACCGACAACCTTGCGACCACAGCTCCGATGAGCCGCCTCGACAATGGAGGCACGGAACATGGTCCACTCGGACTCAATGTCCCCCGCCTCCCCCGGGACGTGTTTGAAGCTCTGCCGGAGATGGGAGTTAAAGCTCCGTCTCACAGGGGACTCCGCCAGACGTTCCCAGCAGACCCTCACAACACATTTGGGCCTGCCAGGTCTGACCGGCATCCTCCCCCACCACCGGAGCCAACTCACCACCAGGTAGTGGTCAGTGGACAACTCCGCACCTCTCTTCACCCGAGTGTCCAAGACATACGGCCGCAGATCCGACGAAACGATAACAAAATCGATCATCGAACCGCGGCCTAGGGTGTCCTGGTGCCAAGTGCACATATGGACACCCTTATGCCTGAACATGGTGTTCATTATGGACAATCCGTGACGAGCACAGAAGTCCAGCAACAGAACACCACTCGAGTTCAGATCGGAGGGAGCACTCCTCCCAACCACGCCCCTCCACGTCTCACTGTCATTGCCCACGTGAGCGTTGAAGTCCCCCAGCAGAACGAGGGAGTCCCCAGGAGGGGCACTCTCCAGTACCCCCTCCAAGGACTCCAAAAAGGGTGGGTAAGCTGAACTGTCATTCGGCCCGTAAGCACAAACAACAGTCAGAACCCGTCCCCCCACCCGTAGGCGGAGGGAGGCTACCCTCTCGTTCACCGGGGTGAACCCCAACGTACAGGCGCCAAGATGGGGGGCAACAAGTATGCCCACCCCTGCTCGACGCCTCTCACCGTGGGCAACTCCAGAGTGGAAGTACATCCAGCCCCTCTCAAGGAGACTGGTTCCAGAACCAGAGCCATGCGTCGAGGTGAGACCGACTATTTCTAGCCGGAACCTCTCAGCCTCACACACTAGCTCCGGCTCCTTCCCCACCAGAGAGGTGACATTCCACGTCCCAAGAGCCAGTTTCTGTAACCGAGGATCGGACCGCCAGGACCCCCTCCCTCGGCCACCACCCATCACACAATGCACCCGACCCCTGCGGCCCTTCCCATAGGTGGTGGGCCTATTGGAAGAGGGTCCCATGTTTCTTCTTCGGGCTGAGCCCGGCCGGGCTCCATGGGTAAAAGCCCAGCCACCAGGCGCTCGCCAACGTGCCCCACCTCCAGGCCTGGCTCCAGAGTGGGGCCCCGGTGACCCGCGTCCGGGCGAGGGAACACGAGAACCAAAGTTTGTTTGCATCATAGGGGTCTTCGGGCTGCGCTTTGTCTGGTCCCTCCCCTAAGACCTGTCTGCCTTGGGAGACCCTACCAGGGGCATGAAGCCCCCGACAGCATAGCTCTTAGGATCACTGGGGCACTCAAACCCCTCCACCACGATAAGGTGGCAGCCCGAGGAGAGGAATTCATGAATTATTACAATATAATAATCAAATTTTACTAAACAAACACGAGAGGTTTTTTTTAATCATTATTTTTTTATTTTTTTTTAAAGCAATTCAAACTGCACTGTTCCAAATGATTATGCACAGCAGATTTTTTAAACATTTTATGGATTATAAAGAACTGCAAAAAAGTCATTCTTTGAATGTACTAAAATCAAAAGCTATTTCAATCAAAAACATCTTAACAGACCCGAGTTACATGTTAACATTGGACCTTCTTTGATATCACCTGCACAATTCTTGCATCCATTGAACTTGTGAGTTTGTGGAAAGTTTCTGCTTGAATTTCTATGCAGGATCTCAGAAAACCTTCCCAGAGCTGTTGTTTTGATATGAGCTGCATTAAACTATCAGATCTTCTGCTTGAGGAAACTCCAAACATTCTCATAAGGTCAGAGGAGAATGATGATCACACCATGAGTTTCTCCCCTTTCATGCTCATAGCAGCCAATGACACAGAGGTATTCCTTGCAGCATGAGATGGCGCATTGTCGTGCATGAAGATGATTTTGCTACTGAAGGTACGGTTCTTCTTTTTGAACTATGAAAGAAAGTGATCAGTCAGAAAGTCCATATACTTTGCTGAGGTCATTTTCAAACCTTCAGGGACTCTGAAGGGGCCGACCAGCTCTCTCTCTCTCTCCCAAAAGATGACTCCACCACCTTCTTCTTTTCGGACATCACAACCATGTTGGGATGTGGTGGCATTTGGAACATCCTTCTTCAACAGATTTCCTTTAATTGAGCTCACCAGATAAACTAATCAACCCAGGTCTCTGAAATTAATTACAGTGATTCAAAGAGCCCTGAGACATAATATCATCTATGAATTTAATAGAACAACAAAAAATGTAATCTTTATGACACTTAAATCCTATTAGCATAATAATTGTCCATTTAAAATGAAGGCAGCCAGATTAGTCGTTAAAAGCATTGCCTTAAATGGTTATGTGTCTAAGTCCCAAGTCAACTTGGGAGTCAACTTGCATGCAATTAATAAAACATTTAGACTAGAATAGATTCTATCATGTACTTGTACTTGTCATTTTTGCCAAGTACAGTCATTTTACACATTCACCGATCCGTCAGTCAGGAGTGAAATTTTCAGAAGAATGCAGTAAGATGTCCTTCAAAAACTTTAAAATGATCATAAGTTTTAGTTTTGAGAAAACGGTCACTTTCTCTAAGATGTGGTGTGTAAACTTAATGCAGAAAAATGTATCTTACAGTTTTGTATGACATGTTTTACAAACGTTTAGTTTTAATTTCACAGCAAGTTGGACCACAATCACCCATTGGCTTTATGATTAAAAAGGCCAATAATTACCTCAAAAATATTGAATATTTTTGAGGTAACGATTTTGATCTTGGTAGATAGTTTGGACACTGTATGATGCAGATTATAGCACGATGGTTGCATCCGAATCAGCTCTGTTGTAAAACTACAATAGGCACTATTATGACAATAAGAGAAGCACAAATGAGCAAAATTATTGAGAGAACAATTTTGGAAAGTCTTTTTCTCTTGTGCTCTGCTTCTTTTCTCTTGAACAAAGAGTCAAATCCTGGTGTGTACAAGTCTTCAAGCCAAAAGTCCAGCTCCTTGGGTGTTTTTGTGTCCTATTTTGGGGGACAAAAAAGTAAAAACCAGTTGTCATTTTGTCAGTGATTATCTAGTATTTTCATAGTAATTTTAACCAACCGAACAACAGAAGCAAAAGGGAAAACAATTGATCCTCTTTGGCAAAGGGTTGTTATTTATATTTAGAGATGTTATTTCAGTTTGAAAAGAAAAATAAATGTTATTTATGTGTATGAGCTATCCCCAAACCTTCATTAAAAAAATCACATTGTCTTCTTTCTAAAGGTCATATTGGAGATTTGTTGGCTCTTGCACCACGGGACATAACTGTCTTGAGACATCAGAATGTCCATCTAAACACAGAACACTTTTCACCTTTTGTCTTCAAACAGTTTAAATGCAAGGTAATTGGACATTGTCTCAGAAGGTCCTGGATTCAGTTCCAGTTCTGGGGTCTTTCTGCGTGGAGTTTGTATGTTCTCTCTGTGCATGCATGGGTTCTCTCCAAGTACTCTGACTTCCTTCCACAGTCCAAAAGACATAACTTGGTTGATTGGTCTCTAAATTCTCCTTATGTGTGTGAGTGTGTGTGTGTGCATGGTTGTTTGTCCTGTCTGTCTCTTTGCTGCTCTGCAATGGACTTGTCCAGAGTGAATCCGCCTCTCACCTTGAGATAGGCATCAGCACCCCTTGCAACCTCAATAGGATGGATGATTTAAGAAATGATATAATCAATTGAGGATGTGGAATAATATACACTTACTTCTACCTACTCCTTTTTAAATGGTCTATTTTACATATCTGACAAGTTTTGCACTTACCTAGTTTTTTCTTTTGGTTTATGTTCAAAAACAAATCAATAAATGCACCTAAACATTAAACATTTGATACACATCTGGACTGAAAATGGTTCAAAGGAGCATTGAATCAAGCCATCTACATTAAAGAGAAGAGGTGCCTTTAAGTCCATATTTTGAACACCTGTAATGCAGCATTTCCTCTTTTTGCCAGGTGATTTCACAAGGCATGTTTTGTTGTGAATTGATTAACTACACTGAGTTTAGTTGAACAAGAGAAGTTGGTAACACTTTATTTGACCGGGTGTGTGTAAGACTGACATGACACTGTCATAAACATGACATAACAGCTGTCATGAACATGACAGATGTCACGTTCATGACAACAGTCATGAAGCGACATTCAGTAAATATTGACACTTTTAATGCAAAGTTGTTCTAAAATTTGGACTTCCATTGAAAATGCCAACTTTGCATTAGAGTACAAAATATTGTAAAGTTGACACTGTTATATCAAGTTTATGATAGTGTCATGTCAGTCTTACGCTCACCCCGTTTAATGAAGTGTCAGTGAGAAGTCTAGTTGCTTCCTAATTAAACATTTAGATGTGGTTCACAGGTGAAAAGCTGACTCAATGTGGTGGAAATGTTCTAAACGTTGATCAAATGAGCTGACCTTTTATTGCCTTCATTTAGATTAAAGATATAGTTTATGATTATATAAGCTACAATTTCCCTTGGTTTCTGTTATCAACTGCAAAAATACCTTCAAATAATCTGTTAAGTTGCCATGGATAGTTTGTGTGTCATATTCTTCGATGGTCCAGGAAGGCTTAAACCTTTCATTGTCTGCTGTGTCGATGGATTTTATATCCATGTAAAGAGGATTCCTTTTGATGTTATACTTCAGAGTTACTGGAGTTATGTGCTTCTCCAGATAACTGTCCACAAACAGCACAGGACTACTGGCCTCT
The DNA here is from genome assembly GCA_010277015.1 of Poeciliopsis turrubarensis. Classification (NCBI taxonomy): domain Eukaryota; kingdom Metazoa; phylum Chordata; class Actinopteri; order Cyprinodontiformes; family Poeciliidae; genus Poeciliopsis; species Poeciliopsis turrubarensis. Next base: position 305,171 of record VMRN01000185.1, read on the forward strand.
GAGTACGGAGGAATTTTTCTTCCATGTTGGGTTCTTTGTTCCTGCTGTCGAAAAAAAAGGAATAATTTTATTCTTATTTAACTGAGAATAAAATAACCATCTTAACGCTGGAAATTTTGTAGATAAATTTACAAAGTAACCTAAACTTGAACTCCTAAACGACCTTTTAATGTAGTTGAGGCAACCACAGAACTCTGTTACATTACTGTTTTATCAGAAAATGCTTGTATTTGACCTCATGCAATTACATGCAAGCTTCTACTTCAATATTTACTAAAGCATAGAAAGGACTAATCATTCATACGAACAACACATATTACACACAAAATCATTGTGAGGAAAAGCATGGAGAAGAGTAATGGTAGCTCTGTTGCTCCATACCTGTAAATAGACCCGGTTCTGCCATCGTCTCTGAGTGGAAACAAATGCTCCAACCTGGAACATGCCATGGGTAGCATTCAAAATGCCAGCATCCAGCTGCAGGAACTTTTCAGGGTGATTGTTGTTGGGGAGAACAGAAATATCCATCTTTGGTTTACTGCTCCATAAACAGTGACTTCTTTATCTGTCTGTAGCCTATTTCTGTACACCTGCTCACTTTAGCTGGCAAACTTGCCAATTATTTATGAAAAGCAAGATATTCATGAAGCTGTATCATTTGCAGGTGGGGTAACCTAATCTTATCATTGAAGACCTGATACAAAGAAGTAATACTGCCAAGAGAGAAGCAAAGACAGGGAGAGAGGGGGACGTACATAGTGTCATGTTCATTCCTCCTGGATGAGTGCGTAGTGCCAGTAGACAATCACTTGCTTTGTGTCATTGACCTTACAGCAATCCTTCATACTGAGCATGTATGGAAAGAGAAAACTCCCATTTCAAAGAAAGAAACCTCCACCAGAACTGAAAGCAGGCTCAGTACAATCTCTAATCTGCCAAAAGCCACTGGCAGATTAGAATATTGTAAAATATACAAACTGAACTGATGTAACAGTACTTTCTTCATGAAAATGTAGCCTAGTGGAAATTCAGACTTAAGACACATATTAAGACAGTTTACCACCACTAGAGTGCGCTGTTGAAACATCCCGAAAGTCTGTTGGAAGTCAATTGATTTATTGATTGATTGATTGAGTATGTCTCAACTTTGACATCCAAAATGGCGGCCCAGGCACTGGTTAGCCATTTATACTGCTAAAAAGTACAACTATAACAACAACAACAAATTTATTTTAATTGTATATTAAATAGGTGTTTTTGCTTTCCAAAGTTAACGGGGGTTTTTTATGACTTGTTTAACAACACAGAGCAAAATTTGATGTATTCTCATGTTTAGTAGAGTAAAACAAAAATGATTTCAATACTATACATTATTTTAACAAACAGCTTGCTCTGCCACATTTCCAAGATGGCAATTTAATTTGTCAAAAAATACTCATTAAATGTAACATTCAATTTAATAGTCTTATAAGCAATTCCTCTTGTAATTTGGCAAATCATATGCATGGTTACATATTCAATTGTTACTCATAAAAACCATCTCTGATTTTAAATGGCTGTAACTTTAGAGACAAAAAAAATGTAATTCATAAGAATAAAGAACCAGACATCTGAGTCTCTTTATCTCTCGAACATCTTCTAAGGCAAACATAGTACAGAACATTTTGCTATGATTGTCTCAGTTTCTTATTGTGTTTTTAGTCGACTATGGTAAACCATAATAGATATTTGCTAAGGATGCTGAATTTGGATTATACGTTTTCTCACATGCAATTATTAGCTGATATAATACGAATGGCAATTTAAAAAAAGAAAAAAAAGCATAGTATAACAGTAAATACTGTTTATTTTTTCTGTATTAAAAAAAGTTTAATAGGTCTTTCTGTGTAGGAAAAATGCTAAATTTTTTTGTTAATACGTTGCTCTATGGTCAATATTATTTTATTAATGTGCGTTGCCAGTTTGGATAACATGACAATCAAGCTATAAGAATGAAGGAAAACATTCGAGCAAAATGCACCACAGACCTGCAGCCGGTTCTAGACAGAGGCTGACACCAGTGGCTTTTTGGCTCACTTACATATCAAATTATAAAATATTGTCCTGTTTTCCTCATGAAAAAGCACCGACCGCCCTGATCTCTGTGGTAAATGTGGTCCAGAAAAAGCCTCGGAAACTGATTTCTTACTTGTACAAGTGTTTTTGTATTAGCCTTTAAAATTCCAGAAAATGAACATTTCTCATGGTGAAGACATGCATGAAAATTGGACTCAATAACAGTGTTCGACAGAAGGAAATATGTTTTCCTGAATGGAAAGAGTCAGATAGAAATATTTTAATGATGTTTTAAAGAATACCAGTCAACATCCTTAAAAATTATTACACAAAACAGATCTCCCTGTTTTGAGCGCCTGCTGTCATGGAGGCGGAATGGAAGGTTATGGTTGCGCCCACATCGACGCAGACGCTGCGACGGGTCTGCGCAGCTATGTTGCGCAGAGATTCACTCGCGATGTAAGATCAGAACGAGAGGCAGAATTCTCCCCCTGGAGTCTGTCTGACGAATAAGGTGCACATTGCAGATTCACCGTGTGCACATATCAGATGTCGTCATTGGGAGAACACCAGACAAAATATGGACATGCAAAAGCTGGGATTAATGCGGTAAGACGTGAAGCTTCATTTATTTATATATTTGCGCTGTAAGCTCACTGTGATGTGTGTGGTGACTGATCACGTGAAGCTTTCTATCTTCTGCAACTGCGGCATTTAGTTATTCTTGGTGCAGTGGTTTATCTGTCATTACATGATGAACACGGTGTGAACCGGCCAGGTTGAAATCTGCAACAATCTGTTCGTTTGCATTCATTTGCAGCGTGCAGTGAGTGTCGAGCTTTGCGCTCTGAGCCTGAAGTAAAACGGTGCAGAATCAGGCGGATCATTACTTGCTGTTTTCCCATCTTTGAACACTGACATCATCCTCATCAGGATTCTGGCTCCGGGCAGCGGCTATTCATGCAGTTCTCCCAACGCGCAGCGTTTGCAAGCTCAGCGCCTCAATGCGACGATCATTAGGATGTCTGCGCTCGGTGCTCAAGTTGATTTTATTTCACAGAATGCAGGCCGCCAGTGTGGCCCTGCTGCAGAGCCTGGATTGGTGCTTTGATGACTGTTCTTAAAAAAAAAACTCGACAGAACACTGGTGAAAGCTTGATGCAGTGGAACAGGGCCATGCAGAAATATTTCACTTTAAATTAGGTCAGGAGCCAGTGCTATTCAACCATCTGACAATATAGTGTCTGCTGGTTAATCATTACAACCCAGATTTAAATGTTGCTAAACAAAAATTGTCAGTATTGTATCAGATTCTTTTACTGAGATCTTCACGTTATATCCCATCAGATCCCATCTTCCAAAAGATGTAGCACATCTTTTGGAAGATGTAGCACAATCAGGATATTTATCCAAGGTGGCTTCTTTTCAAGTTGTAACCACTCCAGTAGCCGTCAGAACCAAATATGAAGAAAAAAAACATTCAACAAAATTTGAAAAGAATTAAATCATGATATCTTGGCTCCTGTCTTAAACATGTCTGGCTTTGGCAGTCAGGGTTCACTGGAAATCTCTTATCGGTTTTGTAATATCATAAGGAGGAAATAGAAATAAAAATTCAAATAACACATATACTTGTAGGTGACTATAGACATCAACAACACATCAATCCACAAATAAAGAATATTTTGAACATATTCCTGCAAAAATGCTACAAGCTTGTTTTTTGCAAGATTGTAGCATTGCAACAAAACAATTGTCAGTAATTGTTTACAATTGGTAAACAATTACCATTTACCAGTTGACAATAATTTTCTCTTTATTCCACTGGCCATTGATCTGTTCCCTACTTTACTCCTGTTGAACTCCTTTAATATTAATACCATAAGGTATCCTTAGGCTACAAATGTGTCTCTTTCACAGGTTTTCTTTTCTTTCACGCTGAACTGTGGGGTTCAATATCCAATTTTGTCCGTTTCCATTGTAAAAACAGACAATGGAACCGACAGCACTGTTCATGGGCCCTCTTCAATTGTAGGTTGATAAGAAAATGATACAGTACAATTATGGTGTCACACAGCACAGTCAATTGATTGGTCGACAGAAAAACATAACTGTGATAAGCACAAGACATATTGGTGTGTGATGTTTGCCATATCTCTGGTATGGTTCCACGTTAGGCATTTGGGTTTAAACCCGCCTACTCACTGAGAGTCCAATGGGCAGTGGAACAGTCTCTTTTAACTTATTTTTGTGACGACCTTAACATACATACATTTCATCCAGGCCTTATCTGTCTGCCAAGTTTGGTGAGTTTTCATATATGTTTAGGACTCAAAAAGCCAATTAATTTGACAGAAGCATAGTAAAAATAAATACTACATTGCAAACATTGCAAACACTTAACTGCTCAGGCTTAATAATAATACTTAAAACCTTTAGCAAGCATTCTAAATTACTTTCAGTTCTTTTCAGTTCTGGTTTGAGATGAAGACTTGAAAATGGCAGAAATCGGATCTTCCTAATAGAAGATTGAGTCTCTTCCTTTTTGGTGGCAAAAGATTAGTGAGTTGCAAGAGAGGGGGGAGACATTCAGCAAAGTCATCAGGACTTGAACCTGTGAAACCCGCGTCAACTATGGCCTCCATGCTTGCATGGGCTGCATGTTGTCCCTGTGCCACCACAGCGAAATTCTATGTGGTTATGACACCAAACTTGCCTTTTCATCATAAAAGCGCACTTTTATGATGAAAAGTCTGATGACCACTCCCTGTAGAAAAGAAGAAAACTCATCGTTTTTGATCAGTTTTAATGATACACAATAACAGAATTTAAAGCCTAATTTTAATTCCAAAATTTGTAAAATTTCCAAAACACTTTCAGTAACATAAAATAGAAACAGCCTTTACTGTCTCACAAAGAGACTTTGAATTTGTACCACATGTCAGACGTCTGGCCTGGCTGTGTCCAGCACTGAGGACCGATTTGGTCACGCTCACTGTTCATTTCTTTGGCATTCAAACATTTTCACAGGAGCTGATTTTTTAAAGACGTTTTGGGAGTTTTCACACATTTTGGTAAATTAAAAGAATACAACTATCAAGAAACTATCCACAAACTTTTGAATTACAATAATAACATTAAATATTCATATATTAAAAGTGTAACAAGATCTCACAACTTTAGAACATCACGATATTTCTTGTTGAGGTGACTTCTGTCTCGTGAGCACTAGTCTTGATGGACCTTAACAGATGCCCCAACGACTCTAAATGTTTTGTTTACATCATTTTGGGAATTCAGTAGGAACTACAAATGGCTGCCAAGTTATAATAGCTCTGAAGGCTTTTTGTGTGCTGAAATAAGCAGAAAGCACTACTATAATAACATGGATGGATTTCAAAGTATACATTGCCCTAAATAACAATCAGTGCACTTTATCAATAGCAGCTGGGAAAAGCTGCTCTACAGATAATGAAGAGTTGAAGTCCAAAGGTCTGAAAAGATAAAGATAAATCAGAAAAAGCAATCTGATTTCTTTGGATCTGTTTGTTTAGAGTTTGTGGCAAAATCTATGAAAAGACAAAAATAAAAACATAAACTTTGGCCTGAAGACACTGTTGCTGTATAACAGTCTCATGAAGAGGATCCTTAGAGTTGTCTGTAATTTTAAAAAATTCATGTAGAATCCTTCTTTGCACCGTCATTTCCAGAGGTTCCACAGTCGTCCCCAGAAAAGAACAAGAACCGAACCAGCCATCTTTATCAGGTCGGTGAGGCCACAGCATCAGAGTCCAGAGTCCAGCCCAGTCTGTTGTCCAGACGAACACCGAGGTATTTATATTCCTCAGCCACTACCACTTGTCCTACCATGAAACCCTGTTTGTCTTGAAACCTACAATCATGTTCTTGATTTTGCTAAACAATTTTTTACCAGAAAAGAAAAAAATGTACATGCATTGTTTATTCATTTTATTCTTTTATTATATTAAAGTTATAGGTTTAAATAAAGGTAAAATAAAATATCAGATGTCAACACATATTCAACTTTAAAAAGTATTTACATATATATATATATATATATATATATATATATATATATATATATAAAACTAATATTTCTGTATTTCGGTGAGTAATACAAAACTGTTACTCACATTGTACATGGAAGAAGGGGCTTCCATGTACAATATGAGTAACAGTTTGGTATCTACTTTTAAACTGGTTGATGCTTGGGCATTGTTTTAGTTCCATATTCAGTTCACTCCACTGTTTGACCCCAATTACAGTGTTGCAATATCTTTTCTTAGATGTTCGGATGCTACATATTTTGAAATTCAGTGTTCCCCTTAAGTTGTACCCATCCTCCCTTTCATAAAACATTTCCTGAAAATGATTTTTTAGGTAACAGATTCTAAAAGACTTCATACATAAATAGTACAGTTTGATTAGTGCATGCAATACTGATCCTTTACTTTGGAAGCCGTATTGACTATTCACAAGTAACCGATGTTTTTCAATAAAATTGTCCAGTCTACTGCTCAATAGCTTTTCTCGGATTTTGGAAAATTGTAGAAGAAGAGAAACAGGATGGTAATTTGTGACGTGGTTTTTATCTCCAGATACAGTGTAAGTAACTTTAGCAATTTTTATACTATTGGGAAACTGGCCAGTTAATAAAGATAAATTATAAATATGAATAAGAATGTTAGAAATCGTCTCAAATACTTTTTTATTAGCATATCAATGTCATAATCAGAGGATGTTTTTTTTTCAGCATTAACAATATTTATAACTTCACTTTCATTGATTGGTTTACCAAATATACTACAGACATTTCTTTCTATTACAATAGTATCATTCACAGGATCTTATATTTCTTCTACTGGTTTTGGACCAACAAGAAAGATCAAAAAAATGGTTGAATGTATTATACATATTACCATGTAATTTTTAATAAGATAGTCCTGACAGCAGTGTCAGGATGCTGTAACAGTGATAGTCATAATTTGAAGAAAAATAAAATAAAATGATGAAATGATGACTGAAGCGCTGCCTTTAGCATCCAAATTGCATCTCATTTATTTGTTTACCAACAAATCTTTTATATTATGCAATATTAATGCTTTACATTATTAAACCTTGTTTACTTTTCTCAACAGTAATAATTATCTCTATACATTACTTTTTTCACATTATCATCTTTCACTCAATGAAGATAAATCAACTGTTTCAAAGCTTTACTGCATTTAGTTGCATGTTAACTGGTCTAAACATCAAAGTTTACACTGATTTTACCAGTACACAACTTACAAAATTATATGGAATTTAACATGGAATAGTTTCAACTTTACCCTCTGAATTCCCACACTTTATGAACAAAGAATAGTTTCTGTACCTTTAACTTCGCTTGGACTCAGTTTATTCTCTGAGCTTCTTTATGAGTCAACAAGTTATTGACTCATAATCTTTTAGAATCTGTTACCTAAAGAAATGTTTATTATTCAAACAAAAGCAAAATAAAACTCTTAAATCCTGAAGTTACAGTCTTCTAATGACCTAAACCCACAAAACGTTCCCAGTGGGGGTTGGCAATGACGGCCAAAGCGCTGCCTTTAGCATCAAGCATGTGTTCACACACATGCTTGACATAATGACTTCCTGTTTGCCTCAGGGCAAACAGGAAGTCATTATGAGTAAGAACATTGAAGATTCAGAGCATTGAATTTTAAATTGACGTTTCAATGCTCTGAAAGCAAAAGTGGCCAGTCAATTTTGGGTGGTCATCGTTCTATTACACATGTAATATATGAGGGTAAGATTGTAAACTATAAAGATAGTTCACATACATAATAGTTCACAAAACATGCCCAATTTTTTACAACTGTACCTATAAAAAAAAGTGCCTCTTGATATGCCAGTACACGTCAAAATCAAAAACAATGTGACTGCAGCTTAAGAAAGGGGTGACTTTTTTTTTTAATTATTCATTTTCTACATAAAGATTAGACTTCCAAAGTTTGAACAAGATTCTTGTCTGAAATTAGAATTTAGCATAACCAAAAATAAAGGACACAACATTTGTGTTTGGCATCACATCTTCTATTGGCTTCAAGACCAGATCAGCTTTGGTCATTTGGATCTGAGTTTTTCTTTTTAATCATTCTTTGATTGAACATATTTCAATCAAAGAAACATATGAAAATATATGTGTACTAATTAGGAAATTAGTACATGTGAATATTATAGGTCACAAATAATTTTCACACCACGCAATGTGAGTTACAATTATTAGCAACAATTACTGTTGTTATTGGTAAATTGGTAAATGGACTAAACATATATAGCGCTTTTCCAATCATTTTGATTACTCAAAGCGCTTGAGGATATAATCACATTCAGAAACACACACACATTTAGACATCAATACGCAGATTGGTAGACAACTTTTATTATTATTATTAGCAATAATTGTTAAGCATCTACGAGATTTGCTACTATGAAAAACATTGTTTCCAACCTCACAAAAACATCAGTGCAAATGACAGTGCAGTATACAGAATTTATATCAGCATCAAAATATAAGAGGTAATTATGTATATAAAACTATATATTTATATATATTAAAAAATTCCCTTATCACCCACCGCGGGTGGTTCTTATCCTCTGAGAACGGGTCCTCTACCAGAGGCCTGGGAGCTTGAGGGTCCTGCACATTTCTGGACTGAGATGTCTGATGTTGTTCCTGGGATCTGTTGTAGCCATTGATCCAGTTTGGGGGTGACTGCCCCGAGGGCCCCGATGACCACAGGCACCACTGTGGTCTTCACCTTCCAGGCCCTCTCCAGTTCCTCCCTGAGGCCCTGGTATTTCTCCAGTTTCTTGTGCTCCTTTTTCCTGATGTTGCAGTTGTTTCGTTGTTTCCATCTTAGTTGTTTCATCCTGGTCAGTGGTTCTCACACTCACTAGTCCTCTGCCTCCTTCTTTGCGGCTCGTGTTCAGTCTCAGGGTGCTGGATTTGGGATGGAACCCTCCATGCATTGTTAGTAGCTTTCTAGTCTTAATATCTGTGGCTTTTATCTCCTCCTTTGGCCAGCTAATTATTATCTGATTACTGGCAGGGCATAGCTGTTCATTGCACGGATTTTGTTCTTGCCATTGAGCTGGACTCAGGACTTGCCTTATTCGTTGGAGGTATTTAGCTGTGACTCCTTTCCTTGTGACCTCATCGAGTACACCTCAATTGAGTGGAGAAGAGCCGGTTAATCCTTCTGGATTCATTCTTTAGGCATTTCCTTGTTACCTCTTATAGCCAAGCATCTCAAGGATCACTGATGCTGAGTTGTAGATCAGCTCATTGGTTTCTGTTATGGTAGTGGTAGGGATCGTTCTCAATGCTGCATTCACATTCTCAATGAGACTTTCTGATGGTACTTCACTCAGCCGTTGTAATTGGCGCCGGGGAGGCCTGGTTGTCATTCGGGTCATGATTCTCTCTCTCAGGTCAGCAGCTGTCTCGTTCAGCTCTGATTCGCTCACTGGGGCCGTGTGTCCCCTCACTGGGTGTGGACTTGTAGTTAAGTCCCCACAGTTCTGACATCCGGGTTCCTCCCTTTTGCCGTAGCATTTGTGTTGTATCTCGTCAATCTCAAGTTGTGATAGCAGTTGCCGTTTGCGGATGTTGGAACACTGAGCTACTAGTTGTTTAGGACTTACCATTCCTTCCCCAGTCTTTGCATGTAACCTCTCTGATTAGGGTTACTTGAGTAGTCACATTCCAACAGATCCAAATTTTCATCTCTTGCCCATTTCCGTCTTGTTCCAGTAGCCCATTTGTCATCAAGGTGCTCTGGTTCCCCAACACCTATGCGTCTTAGTATCTCTCATGGTATGAGGTAAGCAGGGTCTTGCCTAAGGACCCAGACTGGATTCGAACCCCTCTCGGGTGATATACTGATGCCTTATCTATTGAGCTATCCAGTCATATATATATACATACATAAAATGCTAAGAGGAATTTGACTTACTGTAGAGTTTAAAACAGAGAAGCAAAATTAGGTTTTCCTGGGGGTGGGGATCCAGTTCCAGTATTTCTGTGTTGCAGTGGAATCTTGAAATATGTAGATCATGAAAAACTGCTCACTGACTGGAAGGGGCTCTCTTCATGAGCTCTCCCTCCCTTCGTGTTTCAGTACTACCCTGCTACTGCAGGTGAAAATGTATTGAAATGTAAAGAAACTGTCAGGCCCCTTTTCCCTGGGCGTTGATGATCTTGTCTGTCTGCTGACTGTTGTCTGTGGTGACTTAAATGATCTTATTGGTTTCTGTTTGAATCTATCTAATGGTGTCTGTATTCACAGTGGAAGTCAGGGTTCTCCGCCATTTTCGTTCTAATCTGTTTTTCTCCTGGTTTGTGGATAGTCAGGGATTTCAGGATTTGTTTCCTTTTCAGTTCTCTGGAAAGAAGTTGTTTTATTTTAAAAGGGGGTGTTTTGTTTGCTGATTTGGCCTTGGAGACCTTGAAGCTTAAAGCTTCCCTGTTTTTTCCCTTCTATTGTGATTCAGATTGTACCTAACTTGTAAAATAAACTCTTTTGCAACTGATATCAACTGTTTAGTTATTGAAGTTTTTGTGCTATACCCATTGCCAGAATTTACCCTTAGTTGTCTTGGGGAGGGGTTGTAACATTGTGTTGAAGAAGTGATATACATTGCATATCCACCAAGCATATCCTTCAGCACTTTTTTATGGTTGAAGGATATGCTGAAGGATATGCTTGGTTACATTAGTAGCATGTTACCACTGCTACTAATAACAGTAACAGGGATGGTGATTTTCAAATGATTTAAAATAATGAGAAATTTAATGGTAGAGAATTTTCATGTTTTTGTTGATCTTATTTTTATGTTTTTTAACACTTTTTGTACTAATGTGTGAACATCTGGTAATCTATTCTATCAGATGTGGTATAACTTTTTCGCCAGATATAACAGGACACATACCTAAAGAGTTCTGCTTTCATCCCAACAATCCACAGAATGTTGTCCCAAAAGTTTTGGGGATCATCAAGATATTTTTGAAAAAATTAGAAGAGCTTTAAAGGGGTCTTTTTCTTTTACGTTTCTTGCTGAGTAGTGGTTTTCATCTTACCACTGAACCATGGAGGCTATTTTTGTCCAGTCTCTTATGATGAAGCCATTATCTCTGAACCTAACTGAAGCAAATGAGGCCTGCAGTTCTTTAGTGTTGTCATTGGTTCCCTTAAGACTTCTTGAATGAGTCGCTGCTGTACTCTTGGGGTAATTTTGGTCAGCTCATCACTCCTGGGAAATTTTGCCACAATTTCTTGTTTGAGCAATCACTTTTTCACATTGTTAAAACATTTTTCTGCTTTAATAATAAATACCTTCATTTAAAATATGCATTTGTGACTAATATTTAAATTGGTTTGATGTTCTGATATATATGCAAAAATAGGAAATCAGGAAGGGGGCAAACACTTTTTGTACCAGTGTAGATTTTTGTTTTGCTACTTAAGCTGCTGAAGAGAAGTAATGAACATTTGATGTAAGTTTGACCTAAGTTCTTAAACTTTAGATGAGTTAAGTTGAGTTTAATACAAGTAATTTCACTTAATACATTGAATTTTGTATGCGAGTAATGATGCACTGCCCCTGCAAGGCTAGTAAATCACTTTTGGTGAGCTAAAGAAAATTGTTTGATTTGATATGTAATTATTCTTACTGTTTCTTATAAATGTAACTTTTAACATATGTCCTTCATGCAACGTAAACAGAAAGAAAAATTATTGTCTGTTTGTTTGCCTCCTTAGGTTACCACAATATTGAGGCAACTTCATGGAGAAAACTAAAGGAATCCCTTTAAGATGACACGCACAGACCCACCTGATATACTGGTATCAAGTGTGCATCAAAACATAAAAGTGATTCCTACATCTACCCACTACAAATCTTTGCAACCCTCCAAACAATGTGATTTTATAAATTCCATTACACTGGAGGACCGTCAGAGCAAAGTTAATAAGAGGCACTGTCGGACCTTTGACTATAAGTCATTGGAGTACCCAAAATCACACAAGTCCTCAATGGAGTCCCCACACAGAAAAGCTGATAGGCATGCAGCCAACCCAGATGTTGCTTGGAATGCCCTGAGTCGCCACCAGAGATACCGTTTTTCTGCTCCAGACATTTTCAGTCACAGATTAACTCCTCAATCAGTGGCTGCAGAAAGGGCAAGTGAGATAGTTGTCCCTGAAAATAAAAGAAGGACCAGGTCAAAAAGTGCCTCTCGTGTTCAGACTGGCCTCACTCCTGTGACTTTTGAAGGTTACTCATCATCAGGAAGGAAAGGAAGAGAGTCCCAAAGGGTTCCAAGAGATTCTCGCTTGAGAGCTGAAGCATCCCCACTTAGAGAGTCATCTTATGCAGCAACAAGGACTCATATGCATGAAGTACATCCCATTAAGCTGCAGCCTCAAATTGGTGACAGCAGTAGATATTCACCACACTATGTTTCTGATAAATTTGAGGATGGAAGTCTAGATAAATCAGCAACTAGTCCCCATGTTAGGTGTCGAGTGGACATCAAGCCCGATGTGGCATTACATCATTCAGGTCGAAAACAGACAACATCTGCAATGGACATACCCTGGCAGAGGCATCACAGTACTGGGAGAAGTCTGACAGTGCCACGTCATTTCTCCTACTCCAGAACTCCAACTCCCACTGACTCAATGGGTGCAGAAAGTAGGCAAGCTTATCAATATTCCCGAAGCATGCCAAATACTTACCAACAACACATGGAGCTTCCTTTACAAAGAATGCCTTCTGCTAGTCATTATTATGGTAGAGAACAAAGAGCTCATTCCAGTCCTAATGTGCCAACTAATTTCTTTTATGCAGATGATGTAGCCAGATATGTGACTGCTCCTGCTCCAAAACCAGGATCTGTTTTTTATGATGAGCATTACACACCAGGTAAAACATACAGTCCCAAAGTACAGTATGTGCAAAATCCAAGGACTCGAGTAGTGCATGCTGTAACTACTAGACCATATTATTCTGAAATGGAGCCCCACCCTTACTCTGTACAGTCAGGATATCCCAAATCATATGCAGAAAATGAACCAGGGCCATACATTATAAGCACACCCCCCACAAGTATATTGTATGGTGATGATCCAAGAACTTATCAAATTCAGACAGCACCACCACGACTTTATTATTCCAATGATATGTTTGCAGTGCCCCCAGAGCACCATGTTCCAGCAAGGGCATACTATACTGAAGGTCGAAGACATGCGAGAGTCACTCAACCACAAACTGATGACTGGTATGGCTCTGATGCATCTGGTTATTCTACCAATCCAGCCTCCTACGTGTCGCAGATCACTCCAACCAGAATCCGGCAAGAGCCTGTACTAACTCCTTGGTATACCAATCCATGTGTAGAACCTCAAAAAATAGGTACAGATTCCAAATCTTATTCCAGGTCTTGGGACAATATTCTCAACTCACGTGTAGAAAGAAAACAACCTCTTCCTGTACAGAGAGGTCAGAGCTATGATGATCTTCTGGACTCCAGGAAGCCGCCTACAGCCACAGGTGACAAGCCAAAACCAGTGGTAGTCAATCTTTCCAGTTCACCAAGACGCTATGCAGCCTTATCAGTGTCTGATAACTCACTTATTGACAAAAGTCCAACAGAGACGTCAAAAAGTCCTACAAGCAAACTTTGGTTTGTTACTCCTGAAATAACAATCACTGATAATGACATTAGGCCAGGAAATCTTAACAAGGCTGAAGGACGGTCTGCAAGTTGGGATATTCTTGACTCTAGAAACACTAAGGGTCTAGAATTACATGACTTTGATAGCTCAACCAAAGAAAAGACACATGATAATGCCTCACTTCAGCAAAGCCTTGAGCAGCTTGATGAGCTCCTAGCAGATCTTGTGACGGACTACAAGCCACCCAGTAGACGAACAAGTGAGGAGATTTTGGACCAATTAAAGAAGTTAATTGATGAGGAAGAAGCAGTATCTCTGTCCAGAAAATGCTCAAAGCCAGATACAGACGAACCACTGCCTCTGGACAAGCAGCCAACTTCAATCAAAATTAATCCAGATGTTTTTCGTGACATGGATGGGCCAAGTGATGCGATGAAGACCACAGAAGAATGCTCTCCAGATCAAAGTCCAGATGAGGATGATACAATGATGTGCTCCAATAATAAGTGCCGGAGAACAGAGACCTTATTCAATGCTTGTCTTTATTTTAAATCCTGCCACAGCTGTTACACCTACTACTGCTCTCGGAACTGCCGTAGAGAGGATTGGGACATACATAAAGAAAGCTGCTTATATGGAAGAATTGGAAGCACATGTCGGCATATTATAAAACACTGCCGGGAGACTGTTGAAGTCCACAAAGCCTTCTCCCGTATTGCCAAGGTTGGCTACCTTTCTCGAGGTAGGGGGGTTCTCTTCCTTGGCTTTCCAAATCCTTCTTCATCTTGTAGCTTCCTGCAATATGGCCTAAATAGTTTACCAATGTCTCCTACTTACCTGTCTCTTCGGGAGCTTGAAAGCTTCAAGGACAACCTGGGGGAATACTGTAAAGAGCTGCAAGAAGCTGGTAAAGAATATGACCCAAACGAATGTTTCATCTTGAATGTATCCATTGCTGTGGGTGACCAGCTGCCCGATGGGCCATCGCCAAGGAATCAAGCTCCTACAGTCAGAAAATATGCAAAAATTGCATTGGCTTCTTTTAGTCCTGAGAGAAAGGTTCACAAGAAAGAGAGTGACATGGAAACACTGATCCTTACACCACCTCCAGGAACGGCTGATATTGACATGGAAGGAGAAGAAGGTCTGAAGGCACGAGAAATCTGTTTCATCAATATACAACGGGAACTGAGAATGAGAGGAGTTTTTCTACGCCATGAATACCCAAATGTGTATCAACAGCTTTGTGAATTTGTGGAAAGCAACAGAAGGTTCACACCCACAACTATTTATCCAATTGATAAAAGAACTGGCAAACAGTTTATGTGCATGATCATGGCTGCCTCTGAGCCCAGAACACTGGACTGGGTTGGCACACCACATCTGCTTGATGACATCATATAAGGGCACCTTTTGTTGAAAATAGATATGTATAGAAATACATGCAAATTTTTGCACATATTTCTATTGGTCTAGCTGTATACAGTTGTGTGTAGTGCAGCTGTAGAAATTGCATACATTCATGCCTGCTTGGTCAGTATTATTTATTAAAATATTTCTTATCAGGTGTAGAAGTACAAAATATTAGTTATTTATTTAAACACTATAAAATGCTTTAAGTCATACACAAGTCATTTCCTGGTTTTCTACTGTTACAAGACATTCCCTATGGTTGGGACTATTAAACTCACAAAGTACTACTGAACTCACATATTGTTTTTTTTAATATCTCAGATAAGTAAATGGTGGTTATTATTTTGTCCTGAACCGTTTTACATGACTGTCTACATCTGTGAGTATGACATAAATATTTTCATATCTAACTTTAATAGTATGACATGCTGGAAATAAGAAACATTATTTTCTTAGCAACGCAAACACTTTCTATGCAAGGTTATTTCATCAATTAAATATCACATTCCTGCAGGTGTAGCATCTGCTATATTATGTATGATACATACATTTTACTATATAAATATATAAGAGATTTTGGAGACTGGTGTGCAAAGTAAAGATTTTGATGGAAGTGTAAATTCCTATTAGACATAAAGGATGACAGAAACAAACATCTTGTGCTGCTTAAGATATCTAGTAGAAAAGGCACAATATTGATTTGAAAAGTACTCTATTGAAAACAAGGACTCTTCTGTCTAAAGGCATACTTAGAGAAGTTCATATCAGCATAACATTTCTTTATTCTGCTCTGCAGAATTAGCAGAGCAATCCTGGACTTGAAAACTTTGAAAATGGATCTTAAAATGGTGCCAGTTACAAGCCCCACTAGAGGTGTTGGCCTGTACTCTTCAGTTTAAACACTGTGAATAGTGAAAGTTATCTAAAACAAAAACTCAACTTGGTCAAATGCCAACATATAATGCAACTTCTTTGAAATACATTTTTATGAGTTGTCTTTTTAGATATTTTCACAAATGAATCTGTAGGAGTTACTGTCCTTTGAACAAACAGAGTCAGATTTTGGCACGGTAACTGTGCCAAAATCACAGTTACTATCCTTTCTGAAATAGGGACAGAAGAAGTTAGCTGTCAGTTTGTGCTGATCTAGGTTTATTACATGTATGATGTCCTTATTAGTTTTAGCAAATCAGAGTCTATCATTTGTTTATTAGGTACAAAAATGTAGAAAGTTTAATAATACCCTTTAGTCATATTGCCTCATTCTTTCTGTTGATTGTGTATTTGTAGCATCTTAAATCTTACTTTTATTGTAGAGGTGAATGGAAAGAAGGGTGTGGCTTGAATTTATTGTATGTTTGAGTGCTCATATTCTACCTAAATATGATTTACCTGACACCACAAAAACATACAAGTCGCAGTATATCACAAATATGTAAATTTCCTATTGCGGTAATCACAAATGAAGGTTAATCAATTTGTTGTCCTTTAGCGATTTTCCTCAGAATCTGTACAACAAAGTGCAATGAAATTTGAGGCTTACATATATATTTTTTAAAAAAACTACTTTTAAGATGAAGTACTGTAAAAAAAAAAAAAAACTTGAAAAGTTGACTGGCTGCATGTTATCTGATTTTTCTTCTCCAATCTCATTTTAACATGTTAGTAACTGAAACATGCTTGATGAATGAGCCCGTGAAAGTGACACAATGCTGTCCAAAATTTGTTTTCTTCATTTCTATTTACCATGTTAAACAATAAGACACCTCACTAAAATGTTTAGAAGATCCTGTAATCTTGTATTTTTTTATACTTTCAACATATGTGTGTTGCGTGTGTAGTCTATTTATAAACCATGTCCAATAAATGGAACAGGAACTGTCTTCTTTCTTTTCTCAAAGGGATATTTATTCAAGTTACGCTTTTTAATCTGAGTATTTAAAAGACAGGGATATTATGAATGAGCCATTTTCTTTTGTTCTTTTGTTGATTGATTGAGGACCTCTGATTTAAACAGTAGTTCTAACAACTGTGATGAGTGTTATGTCTGTACCAGGTAACCCTGGTACAGACGAGAATAGTCTCATTTGATATTATCTACTTAAGTACTTAGGCATTTGTTCTGTGGAGAATAAATTGGTAAATGTTCCTCCAAAGATCTGCATGTCTTTGGAAGAACAAAGATTTGCAGATCTTTGTTCCACCAAAGGGTAGGAAAAGAAAGAGAGAAAGGGGTTAAAGGGAAAAAGGACACAGGTAAGGCATAGAAAGAAACAGAGAGAAAAGAAGTCTGCCTCTGGACCTGCAGAAAAAAACCCCAAGTCATTACACAATGTATTTAGTGTCGAGATTTTTATATATAATAGGTCAATCTGACTGGATATCAGTGAGAAATAAAGTTTACATCCGTGAACTCTTTAATTGGTAAGTTCCACTTCATTTCAACACTGTGTGTTCAAGCTTTATGTGGACCATACCATTAGAAGGATATACAGCATCAGGTAAAGTAGGGCAGTCCTCCATCTTCTTTTGTGAGTTCTGGAACTCACAAAAGACAGCAGAGACTCAAGTGTAATATTATGTTAATATACTGCTAACCTGTTTGTTGGATCTAGTACCTAACACTCTCGCTGGACATTAATAAAGACACAGGGAGACGGTTAAATTTTCTTATGCAATCTTCCAATTGAACGGAGAACTCTGCCCAGTGACATCACCTCATCTCTGTCTCCGGACCAGTTCTAACATGCTTCTCTGCAACTGCATATTTTATTACATTGAGGCGTAGCTTAATTACAAACATTTGCATAGAAGGAGTGGCAAACACACATTCTCAAGGTACTGTCTTTGCTTCTCCTGAGGTTACAGTTGTTTGTTGTCTCTCTGGACCATAAAACTAGAGTTTCTCTGGACATCTAGCCTTTGATCCACTCTCCTGCTAGGCTTCGACTCTTTCCCCCTGGTTGGCATCTGTGGTCCCTTTGTCCTCCTGTCAGGGCAATTGTGACTGCAGGCATCCTGCTCCGTTCCTGGGATTCTCTGGTTCAGTTCCCGTCCCCCTCTGGGGTCGTAAAGTTCAGTTCCCGAGATTCTGGGTTGCATCCAAACCACTCATTCTTCCTACCCGGCTAACTGTCACCCTGGCCATCCGTCTCCAATGTGACAAACTCATTGCTTCCTTCAAAGATAATAGAAACACAGATCCCAGGGGCAAACAAAGGATTCTCAACCTTTATAGTCTCCTAATCTTGAATATTTATATTTGTATTTATCTAAAACCCTAACACTGTTCCAGTCAATGTTAATACTTATTGGAAACTTGAACATTTGTTTGTGACATTAGTCCAACAGAAAAACATTAAGATGTTGTTCATAATAACTTTTTGGATCGTTACCATCGGTCTCAGTAAGTATTAAATGAACAGATCAAATGCGATCAGGTAAGAAGTACAGACTAACAAACAGGAGATCTAAAACAAATGTTAGATTTTTTTTAGATCTTTTATGACAGTCCCATTTTACAGCCAATGAATAAATGCCCAACCTGTATTGTAGGCAAAAATCTGAGCAATAATAGTAATAACCACAAGCCAGGTTCCAAAGAACTGTTACAAGCACATAAATGCTAAAAGTAAATAAATGCTTGCGATGGATTACAAGCAGAAAGCTGTAGAATTGACGTGTCCTGATTGTCAGCCGCTTCAAATGCAAGTTCAGCAGCTACATAGCAAAACAGACAAGTGCTTCGGTCAATAAACAGAATAGGTTAA
Source organism: Poeciliopsis turrubarensis (assembly GCA_010277015.1). Lineage (NCBI taxonomy): Eukaryota > Metazoa > Chordata > Actinopteri > Cyprinodontiformes > Poeciliidae > Poeciliopsis > Poeciliopsis turrubarensis. The sequence continues at coordinate 324,156 of VMRN01000185.1, forward strand.
AACACAGTGTGTTTGGCCTAATCAATGATGCACAAACTTCCATCGTTTATCAATAAAATGTTAGATAAAATCTAACATTTTATTAGAAAAGTTGTATGTGGATGGAAATTTAAGGTGAAACATTTCCAAATAAAATTTACAAATAAAGAAAAGGAAATAGTTTTAGCAAGAGAGTAGATAAAAGATTTGTTGCATTTTGATGAATTTGGTTTTAGTGAGATTCAACTATAAAGGTTCATAACCTGGGATCAGTTAATTAAGCTCTTCAAAGCCTTGGCTCTTTAAAAAGCCCATCCATCCATTTTCTGTTTACCCTTCTCCCTAGTGGGATCAGGAGGGGTGCTTGTGTGTCTCCAGCGAACAGATTGCCAGTCTGCAACACAGAGACAGACAGAACAAACAATCATACCCAAACACTCACACCTGGGGAGAATTTAGAGAGACCAATTTACCTGACAGTCAAGTTTTTGGTCTGTGAGAGAACACGCCTGTCTATACAGGGAGAACATGCAAGTGTAACTTTCTCTAGAGTGATAAACAAAAGACAAATCTTCAAAACGTGACTGCCTGCGAGTGGTCCCTCAACTCCACCAGCACTCCGCAGAATTCTTTATTAAATAATTTTTTTTTTGTGTGTGTGTGTGTGTGATCGTATAGTTTAAATCGAACAGTTAACAATTTCTTAAAATCAAAACAAAACATTCTCAGTCCAAAATAACTTCAATAAAGCCAACAGTAAAATAACAGATAACTGCCATCGCAGTCAACAGTTAACAGTTATAACATTTGGAAAACATTTCAATATGTATTTTTATACATTTATACATATGTTTTTATAACCAGAACCCACCTAGAGTGATAAACAAAAGACAAATCTTCAAGACGTGACTGCCTGCGAGTGGTCCCTCAGCTGAAAAACAAAAGATATAGTTAGCGTCATGACTGTTTGGTCAGCCAGGAACACCAACTGACGCAGCTCTCACACATAGGGTCATATTTTTCCCACCCAACCACGACAAAACTTCATAAATTATATTTGTACATGTCAATTGTTATTATAGTATTTTGTTAAGTACTGAACCAGAAAAATATGACCCCAAGTAAAAAAAATAATGAAGAGCTGCGTTTCTCGCACCTACCTCCACCAGCACTCCGCAGAATTCTGGTGGGGGAAGCCGCGAGAGCGCCTGAAGGACCCGTAGCATGCAGTCCGTTATCACACCACTAGGTGGCTCCAAAACATGGCATTACTCAAAAATCTCATCAAAAACAAACACAACTTTCATTATTTTGGGCAAAATTCACACAGACATATACACACTTTGCTCTCTGTTACACTCACCCCTGCTGAATTTTGACCAAAATGATTAAAGTGTAGAATTATCACCATAACATAAAATAAATAACTAAGTCACATGAATTAGCTGTCATGAATATACAAAGTCCAACTTAAATAGTATCCTTTAGAAAGGATGGAGTAGCAAGAGAATTGTGCTTTTTTTTTCCATTGCCAGCTCCTGGAAGCAGGATGCAGTCTACATCCCACCCAATCCATGCCCAAAATTAAAAGGGGTCCCTAAACCTGGACCTGTACCAACATTGGTGATAAACACTAGTAAAAAAAAAAGAACAGAATGAAAGAAGAAAAAAAAAACTCATAACAAAAAAAGTCAGGTTACAAAAGAACCTATCACTATTAATGTCTTTGCTGGAACATTTGAAACACTGAATTAGAAACCCTGTCAAAAAGTTGACTAACACCATCATCATCAGCTATATTAGTCATCACCTGAAACAGTCTATTGACAGGCTTGACTATCCTACTAACACGGGTTCTAACTGTGTAAACAGTGTCAGGCTCAGTGTCAATAACAGATTGAGCATCTACTGAAGTGTGTGGACATACACTTTGTGTGTCAACTGAGGTATTTGAGGGATGACTGTCACAATCCATCTCTGTAGGGGGTAACAAAGATTCCCCATCTGCCTGTGCTGCAGAAACAACATCTCCATCTCCAACATCAGGGGGCTCATCAGATAGGGAACTACCCCAGTCATGTGTTCTGATTCTTGAATCGTTTTCTTGAATGACTGACCTGAGAGCATCTGGAACAGTGTTAATATCAGAGCTTTCAGGTGTGGTGGCAGTTGAGTCGACAGGCTGGCTGAACGTATCAACAGGCAAAAAGTTCACTAGCATCAAGAGGTTACGATGCACAACTCGAACTTGACCGTTGTTGGGGTGTTTTATTTGATATGTGTGAGTTGTCGGGTTCATGCCCACAACTGTGTACACTGTAGACTCCCAGCGGTCAGCAGTTTTGCGTTTGCCTCTTTCACGCTTGTTTGATACTAAAACACGGTCGCCGACCCCAATAGATTTTCCTTTAGTCTGGCGATTGTAGAGACCAGCCTGTCGATCTTGTTCCTTATTTGCATGAGTTTGAGCTATGGCCATAGCATCTTGTAGATCTTTAGTCAGGGAGAGTACATACTTGTCATATCCACCAATTTCAGGATCTTGAAGAATGTTCTTGAAAAGTACATCAACAGGGAGGCGTGGCACTCTCCCATACATCAAATAAAAAGGGGCATATCCTGTGGTTTCATTGACTGTGCAGTTGTACATGAAAGTCAATGTCTGAAGTTGTTTTGGCCAATTCTGTTTTGCATCTGGTGCAAGTGCTCTTATCATGTTTCCCAGTGTTATGTTGAAGCGTTCCACGCTGCCATTACCCATTGGATGATAGGGGGTCGTATGGGATTTTCTCACACCAGCAACTTTCAACAGTTCGCTTATGAGTTGACTTTCAAAAGATGGACCTTGGTCAGAATGGATTCTCTCAGGAAAACCATAGATGCAAAAATACTTGTCCCAAAGCTGCCTCGCCACTTGTTTTGCAGATTGGTCACGGCAAGGAAAGGCCTGAGCAAGCCGTGTAAAATGGTCGGTTACAACCAGCACATCAATGGACCTGTTGTTAGAATCCTCCGCGGTCCAAAAGTCTATACACACAATCTCCAGTGGTGCAGATGTTTTTATACTCTCAAGAGGTGCTCGGCCATCTGGATCTGGAGACTTTGCGATGACACATCTGGGACACTGACGAACATAATCTTTGACATCACGGTCAATATGGGGCCAGAAGAACCTCTGACGAGCAATAGCCAAACTTCTGAACTGCCCTTGATGACCAGCATTGTCGTGAACTCCTTTGAGAACATCAGACTTAAGAGAATCGGGGACCACGAATTGATGGCGTCTCTTTCGGGTAACTTGGTCTTTAGACAGTCTATAAAGGATATCATTGGACATAGTAAACTTCTCCCAGTGTTTGAGGTACTTAATGACTTGGGATTCAATGTGTGTGTCATAGCAGAACAGTGGGGCTGCAGATAGTTTGTGACTTGGTGTTTTTATCCTAGACATACGCTCTCTCTGGTGCTCATCTAGCCTCTCCTGAATGTCTTTTGAGGTCCATTCATGTATTTGCTTGTACTTAAATACTGAAGCCAGTTCTGCATCAGGACAGTGTTTTACAAACATTTTAGTAACCTCACTGCTCATGTCATCAGTTTGTTTCCCCTGACGCTTTAAACCTTCTTCAGCCATATCTGCAGCTTTGTTGAGGCGAATCCAGTAGTCAAAGGCATCTTCTTTTTGAAATGGCAGTGTAGAGTAGAAGTCTTGCAGCGGCAGACAGGAGGATGTGTGACTGAAGTATTGAATCAGGATGTTATAAATTACATCTGGGGAGCATGTAGCATTTAAAACAGGGTCACTTTTAAGACCAATCTTAACCACATCTCTGGCTCTGCCCATTAGCCTCCCCATAATCTCCTCTGTTTGCATGGAACTGTTGTAGTTCTGCCTTTTTAGGTAACTTCTCATCATTTCAACCCACTCAGTTACAGTATATTTGTCAGTGTTCTCCCCTCTAAAAACTGGAGGTGCTGTGTCTGATTTTACAATGACATTAAATTTTTGACTATCAAAGACAGGACTATCTTCAATATGTGCACCATCTTGTTTCAAACAGGTGGCATTTTGGGTTTCTTTTTCTCCAGCAACACCAGAAGACAGCAATTTATTTGCTATGGACTCTCCAATCTGTGAACCTAACTGGTAAATCATATCACTAAATTGGTGTAAGTCGTGGCCGGCAGTAAATGTAGAGTGGCTCGGGCCCCCCCATGGTATCTGCCCCATAGGTGTCTCAGCTGGATAGAAAGTTAATCCCTGAGGCCTATTACTTGCAGGTAACATGGGTGAGGCACAAAAATCTGACCGAACTGTCATTCCATCCTGACTGGAGAGGGAGACCCATTACTCCTCTACCTCTCCCAAAGGAGGGTTGACCATACATATCTTCAACATCGGGTTGAAAGCTTTCAGCCATTTCAAAATGGAATTACGAAAATAAAACACATTCAGTTAAAATCAGTAGCTTATGTTCTTCCTTTGATCCTTTCCTTGTGGTCCAGGTGTGTTGATATGTCTTGTAGTGAAGAGGTAGCTTATAGATGACTAGATGACAGCAACCCGGGTGAACAGCATCAAGCTGATCGGAGATCACGGAGTCACGGCACCAGTGTAACTTTCTCTAGAGTGATAAACAAAAGACAAATCTTCAAGACGTGACTGCCTGCGAGTGGTCCCTCAGCTCCACCAGCACTCCGCAGAATTCTGGTGGGGGAAGCCGCGAGAGCGCCTGAAGGACCCGTCGCATGCAGTCCGTTATCACACCACTAGGTGGCTCCAAAACATGGCATTACTCAAAAATCTCATCAAAAACAAACACAACTTTCATTATTTTGGGCAAAATTCACACAGACATATACACACTTTGCTCTCTGTTACACAAACTCTATGCAGAAAGACCCCAGAACCTTCTTGCTGCCAACTGCAGCCTTCTTTAAAAAGTGAATTTGAATAATCCTCCATATGTGCCCTCTATTCTTTATTCTTATGACCCAAGTAGAAATATTATTTCTACTTCAAATGGAAGTAGAAATATTAAACAATCTGTACTTGGTCAATAAACAGTTTAAGTAAGACAGCACAAACAAGCTGGTATTCTGATGATGAAGTATGCATTACATCAAACTTGAAATCTTAAGTGTCATTTTTAGCAAGTCTAAATGTTGAGGATCATAAAGGAAGTGACCAGCAGAGGGCAGTGTACTTGCTTTTAAGCATCACTATGACATAGTGATGTTCCTAGTGACTTGAAGTTACTCTATCAGGAGTCTCAAACTCCAGACCTTGAAGGCCGGTGTCCTGCACTTTTTAGATGTGCCTCTGCTGCACCACCAGAATAGAATAATTGGGTCATTAGCAAGGCTCTGGAGAACTGATCTACACAAGGAGGAGGTAATTAAGCCATTTCATTCCAGCGTTTTGTACCTGTGGCACATCTAAAAACTGGAAGACACTGGCCCCAGGACTGGAATTTGAGACCCCTGCAGATATGTTTTTATGCCAAACATATTGTTTCGCATTGTGGCCAAATGCCTTGTGAAAGTATTTGCCCTCCTTGAAGTTTTCAACCTTTTGCCTCTTTTCAGGCTTCAAACATAAAAATCAAAATTGTTTTATTATTTTGTGAAAAATCAACAGCAAGTGGGACACAATTGTGAGGTGGAAAGAAATTTATTGAGTATTTTAAACTTTTTTTTTTTAAACTGCAAAGTGGGGCTTGCAATATCATTCGGCCCCCTTGTATTGATACTTTGTAGCGCCACCTTTTGCTGCAATTACTGCTGCAAGTCGTTTGGGGTATGTCTATCAGTTTTGCACATCGAGAGACTGAAATTCTTGCCCATTCTTCCTTGCAAAATAGTTGGAGCTCAGCGAGGTTGGATGGAGAGCGCTTGTGAACAGCAGTTTTCAGCTCTTTCCACAGATTCTTGATTGGATTCAAACACACCACCCCCACTGTCAAACATGGTGGTGGAAGCATCATGGGTTGGGCCTGCTTTTCTTCAGCACGGATTGATGGGAAGATGGATGGAGCCAAATACAGAACCATTCTGGAAGAAAACCTGTTGGAGTCTGCAAAAGACCTGAGACTAGGACAGAGATTTTTCTTCCAACAAGACAATGATCCCAAACATAAAGCAAAATCTACAATGGAATGGTTCAAGACAAAGAGTGAACTGTGTTGCTTTTATGCCAAACATATCGTTTTGCATTGAGGCCAAACGATTTTGGTTTCATCTGACCAGACTACCTTCTTCCACATGTTTGGTGTGGAAGAAGGGATAGCCCTCTAAACTTTCTTGGTGGATTTGCTGTGGTCTGGAACTCCTTCCATATTCAATATGATGGTTTGCTCAGTGCTCCTTGAGATGTTTAAAGCTTTGGAAATCTTTTTGTATCCAAATCCAGCTTTAAGTGTCTCCACAACAGTATCTCAAACCTGCCCGGTGTGTTCCTTGGGCTTCATGATGTTCTCTGCGCTTTAAACACAACTCTGAGACTAGCACAGAGCAGGTACATTTATACAGGACTTGATTATATATAGGTGGATTCTGTTTATCATCATCAGTTATTTAGGACAACATTGGATCATCCAGAGGTCCTCACTGAACTTCTGGAGTGAGTTTGTCGCAATGAAAGTAAATTGCACGGCCACTTTGCAGTTTCTTTATTTGTTAAAGAAGTTTAAAATATCCAATAAATTTTGTTCCACCTTGTGCCCCACTTGTTGATTCTTCACAAAATAATTAAAATTTTAGACGTACATACACACACACACATTTCTTGGAAGCAGTTCTTGGGGCGTTGATGGAAATTTTATAAACCGAGAAGATTAATCACAATTAAGAAGAACAGAACTTTACAATTGTACAGTAGAAAAACCTAGCATTCAATGTTGTTCTAAACCAACAGGAGTAAAATGACTGCAAAATGGGGGTGAAAAAAAAGTCAAACTGGGCTAAAATAATTTTATGTTATTTCATTTTCTGATTATAAAATTTGTATATACAATACATAAATGGTGAGGATTCAAATCTGTTAACAAAAGAGAAGTGAAACTAATGTTCAAGGTGTAACTTTAACAACTTGCTTGAGCACTATTCATACAGAGGCAACAAGTGAAGAATCAGAGCACAGCAGCTAATCTGTCCAAAAGTCAAAATGGACTTTTGGACATTGGGTAATATATAATTGCTCCTTCATTGGGTGCTTTCAATCTGCACCAGTTGAAGCACAACTTTTATTTTCTGCCATTTATTTAGCCATTAATTTAACTTTGCATCACATTCTACATCTGAAATCCTGAACTACATCCAAGATGCTCTTTGTACTGGAGTGAAAGGCATCTGGCAGATGGACATGTGTAGCCTCAGGACAGTGGTTTCAGTAGTGTGCATCTACTGCCCAGTTTTCTTCTCCTTCTGGAAACTAAAGCTTGTCCTGCGGCTAAGTTTGCGTTGCTTTTGGGCAAAGTAATCTGCCCGGGAGGTGCTGGCCCGAGACTCCAGGATGTAGTTCACCTAGCAAAAGGAAAACAAAAAAAGATTTAGTATTTCAACTTTTTAGTCATAAAGTTTACCTTAGACTTTGCAATTCCAATGATTAACAGGTTAGGCATTAACTAAAGAAATATTGTTAGAAAACCTTTGTTCCTCCCTAAAAGAGTAGCAGTAATTTACACACAACTTTCTCTACAGTGCAGATAATCACAAAATAATGCAAGGACTCTGGAACAATGAGGGGAAAGAACAGGATAACTAAGCTGGATAGCTGTGAACTGTTTATGTGGTTCTATAGAATGTTGATTATTGTTGGAAGGATTAATTTAAGATACTTTTTTCAGGCACTACAGAATGGAGCCATGAGTCAGGAGAAAATTCCAACCTTCTAACCCAAAGGTTAGAAGGCTGGAAATTTGAGTGGGTGCAAGTCATAATACGGTCATGTGTGAATAAATCATGCAAATAATTGTATGTGTCTTATATCAAGAGTAATATAAAAGACAGCCAGAAATGTAAATCAGAGTCTATGTATGGGCTCACCACACAGATTACAGTACAGGAGCTGCAGGGTCACATTATTCATGTGGACCTCACCTTCAGCACAATTTCATTGACAGTAGCAGCATCAGACTCAAAGTACAGAGCCTTGTAGTCATGGTTGCTGTGATAAGTGATCTTAAAAATGGCATGACCTGTAGAACAACAAAAAACATGTTCAACAAAGCACACAAATCAACCAGTCTCTCCTTGTCATACATCAAGGGTCATGCATTTGTGTAATTCCAGGAAAAATAAATAAATCAAAAATGGAAAATTAAAGAAAAAAAGTCTCTTTATGATTGAGTGGTTTCATTTGTAAGAGTAATAAGAGGAAGTAGCATATCTAATAAAATCTTATCTGGAAAAACCATATAAAAGCTAAGCTAGTGTAAATAGACAGTATTTGTGCCAGATGCCAGGTCACCATGGATTTAGTGAAATCTGGGGGCCTAGTTTAAGTGGCCGAGCACTCAATTACAATTGTAGTTTATGTAGATGTATTTGTGAACAAACAGCTAAAACTCAAAGATTAAACAAAGAGTATCAGATTGTAGCAGTGGTAACAAAACAATCTAATTATGAAGATTGTTCTTTGAACTTTTACAAAGTAAACTTGCCAGCTACATAATATCTAAAATTTAAATGTTAAACAATTTAAAATCTTTCATTTAACTATGCTGAAACCATTAAATCAAATTTGATATTCTCTTAGTTCATTTTTACCTTGTGCTAAATGTGATCAGCATTACATAGTGTTTTTAGACCCACTAACTGATGACTTAATTTAGATTTATCCGAAGTGCGAATAATTTATATCTATTTTAATTGTTTTTTTTTTTTTTTAATTTGTTGTTTTAAGATTCTATAATTGTGGACTTAACTATTGTCTGCAAAGTATTCCCGTAATATATAATTACCCAGTAATATTTTACATTTCCTGTCAACTGAACGTCTTTTAATACAAAACCCTGGTGGAACATCTTGGTGAACCAACCAAGATGGCTGAGCAAGTTTTCTGGGGGAAACCCTGAACAAATTGGGGGTAAAAAAAATATATATATATATATATATAAATAAATTAGAAAGGTTTCATACTGCAGCTTTAAGGCTTCGAATTAGCCAAACAAAGGGTGAGTGAAATCAATGTTCCACTACACAAAAATATGGTTGGTGGCCTCTTAGAATCATTAGGACCCAATCATTCTACTCTTTCCTTTCCATACCTAAAGAATGCTAAGACCTTCTGATGAGATGTGAAATCATTTTGTAATTACACAGTTTAATTTTAATTTATAAGGATGACCAGACAGAGGCTCTCTTCAGAGAACCTCATGAGAACACTTACTGGGACTTCTCTCCTCAACAAGGTCACAGGCACAAAGGTGGTCCGAGTCAATAGAGATGGGTTTTTGCCGAATCCAAAACTTCTGACTTGTGACAGGGTCGATTTCCACTTTTTCACCTGAAATGCCTGCAAAGACAGTTTTGAATGGGGAAAAATATTTAAGGTAAAAAAAAGAAAAAGCTAACAGGGTCGGGTTATGTGGTAAAAGCACTTATTTTTAAGTAAACATCGGGAGCGTGATTTATCCAAAGCATCTCTATAAAATCATAAAATCAAAATAAAATATCAAAAACTCAATTAAAAGGTCAACAACTGTGGCACCACAGAACTAACGTGCCCTGTTGTAACATAAAATCTAATGGATCTGCAAGAGCACTGAAGAGCAATGTGCAACTTGTGGCCTAGAGACCACAAGATAAGATGCAAATGGTCAACTCATTCTAACATGCAAACCCCCTACAAGCAACATAACGCACTAATGACATCTGTTCACTTTAGCTCAGCAAATAAAAACAGTCCCGTTACATATATTGGCTTGACCAAGACAGCATGCTGTGCAGATCTGCTGTGATGCAGATGCTTGTTTATATCAACAATGCAGACATGCCTGCTGCTGTGAAACTCCTGTCTGCAAACTGATCATTATGTTTGTCAAAAAGTTCCGAACATTTATTGTGATTTATTGTGTCATCTGTATGTTGCACCGAAATTGTTCTCTGATGTATATTTGAAAAAAGTCAACCAGTAAAAAACCAACCAGGCATGATTAAAAGACATGTAACAAATCCAAACATGAGATGTGATGGGTAATTTGAGTACAATTGGAAAGCTTTAGATTTATTGAACCAACTTCTGGTTCTGCAGGAGGTTTCTTTCTGTTAAAGGGAGTTTTTCATCTCCACTGTTGCTACACGACTGTTCGATATGAGAGATTTCTCTAAAGTCAATGACAATGCAAAAGATTGTTGCTACATGTTCGTCCAGGAGTGAATGCTGGCGGTGCCAACAGGGCATTAGATGGCGCTATAGCTACCCCTCTAAAAGTCATAGCACCCCAAAAGCACAACTGGATTTTTAAAAAAAATCTAATTTAACATTTTTAATATGTAATTAGGCCTGTCACGATAACAGATTTTGCTGGGCGATAAATTGTCTCAAAAAATTATTGCGATAAACGATAATATTGTTTCAAGACCTTTTTACATTGATTTAATGGAAATTACGTAATAATACATGCGATTTCCTGCCAAAGATAGATACACTTTACTTTCAAAAGACACTTAACACTGGGACTGATACACAGAATCAATAAAACAACCAAAACCAAAAATAAAATAGATTCTTAGTTTCCATTAACAATAAATGCACTTGAATAAAAACTAAACAACATAAAGCCAAAGTGGAAATAAATACTGCATTCAACCAAAAGAGTGCAGATTATGAAGTCTGTATAGTATATTGCCCTTCAGTAAACATTAGATTTAAATAGAGAAGACATCCGTCTGCCTGATGCAATAGTTCAAACTACAGGATTTTTTACCCCGAATGACTATCTTAGAACGGTATTCGTTCTGAGATTGTCACTAGTGTTGTGTGTTACGGTAGATCGTTGTGCCGCTCCGATCTAAATCAAGGATTTGCCCAGACTGGGAGAGTGACGCGGCCTGTTGAATGTGACCGGTCGCCAATCAGAAAGCGCGGATTCTTTCTAAGGGGAAACACGGAGGGAATCCCGAACACCCGAAGTCCAGCAGACATCGGAAACAACATGAATGTTTATTCAACAGTTCGTGCAAAGAAAATATAAATAACTATGGGAGGAGTTGGAGCGAAATTTCTACCAGAAAACCCGGTAACTTTTCAGGTGTTCTTCGTTAACGTGACCTAAATAGTTATAATGATTTTCATTCAGTCAGACTGACATGCACTGCAGGTAAATTGTAGTAAGGAATTGATTAATGCCTGGTTTCAAAATTAGTGAACTGGACTTAATATTTTGTGTCCATTGTTGGACACAACACGGTTTCAATGGAACCGTTATACCGAGGATTCTGTCGGCTAATGTGTCTCTCAGGTTTTGATAATGGGCCGACAATTCGCGACATAAGATCGTGCAGCGCGCGCTGGGCATTACACTAAGGAAGTAAGTCAGGGAGGAAGTGGAGAGCACCAGAGTTGAGCCTTTTTTCATTCAGTGTCATCAACAGTAAGAGAAAAAGGCAGGAAGAAACGATATAGCCGATAATTAAAATGAGGTCGATAGTTTTAATTTATCGTTCGATTAATTGACTTATCGTTTATCGTGACAGGCCTATATATAATTACTGTAGTATTTTCTCAAGACATTTTCAATAAAAAAAAAAGCAATTATTATATATCCAGTTTAAAATCCCCCAAAAGACATCAGGATTTGAGCTTTGCACATGCTTCCGGGAAGCAATTGAGAGGAACACATAATGTGAATATGGATTGTTTTTTGCAATCAAAAGTTCCACGGATGAAGGATGATTTTTTTTGGAAGCAGACTCTGACCAACAAAGAAAATATTACTCTGGATGAAAGAGAGCAACTGTGCAGCTATCCTTCCACCGCTGTTGTCCAGTGCTAACAGTGTCCTCTTGTCCAACAGTGTTAACACAGTTGGACAAGAGGATCTAAGCGGAAGTCCTCAAGCTGGACCAAGATGACCACTTCTGCAAAAATACCTGTCATTTTAGCAAAGGCTGGCTTGGTCAGAGTTTAAGATTAGAATACAGTGTGAGTAAAGATGCCGTGTTTTGCTCTGCAAAAAAAGAGGACACCAATTCCACCTGAAGCTAGCATTTACTGCTCTTGGCTTTAATAAATGGTGGAAAGAAGCTATGTTGTTGAAGAGCCATCATGAAAGCAGATGAGCGATGGACATTTCAACCTTCTCTGACTTTGTAATGCATTCAGCATTGTGGACTGAAATTGTCTACATATAAATATACGTAGATGGGGAAACAAGAGTGTAAATTTATTGTGATGGTTTACAGACTGAACTCTACACATACAGTAAATGTGATATTCTGCAATTCAGTTAAAGCATATGCAAACATAATTCATTATTCGCTATCCACTTTATTGGTGACTACTAGGATCAATTGGAATGTATGTGTGATTGAGCTGACAAGATTTGTTTTGCAGTGTCTTGAAATGACATATTGTGAATGGGCACAATAAACTGAATTGAATTAGATGATTCTAGGAATCGGATCAGCCCAAGACCCAACCTCACAGATAAACACACAAACACACACACACACACACGCACACGCACTCACACAGAGATGTGAGTGTGTGGATGATGCCAAGATGATGCACTCTATACTCCCAGGTCCAGGTAACGATTCCCCAGAGGGACAGCCAGCCCCTGGTGTCCTCCTTTCTGGGACGTAGACAAGTGTGTTCACTCATTCCAGTTCTTTACCTATAACTTTAATTATGGACTTTTTTTCTAAATTTTTTTGCATTCTACTTGATTTGTTTGCTCATATGAACAGACCTCTAGAACTGTCATGTTCCACACTGCCCTGAGTGGACACAGCCACAGAGTGAGTCTGTATCATGTTGGTTTTAAAAGTACTGCCTCCATCAAGAATCCTTCATCCTTCAGCATATCTTGTCATTATTGGTCAATGTTTCACACATTTAACTGTGGTTTTAAAACAGACTTTATACACAAGAATCAGTCCAAACAAAAACTTTTACATATCTGGAAAAGACAGCACCACCTCACTGAGTAGCATGTACCTAGCTGGACATCTGTGGTGAAACGCAGCTTATGAATCAAGCTGATCTTGAAGGACTTGTAGTGGTGACTGCTCAACATGTCTTGGACTGTGGTGATGTCAATAGTAGGGTCCTCCTCAGAGCTCTCCTCACCTCTGGAGCCTGTAGCAGAAGCAGAATGAATAAGCAGAGTTAAGAAAAGAAGTCTAAATAAAACACAAGAGCTCCTGATAATAAGATCTCTGCTCATTCACAAAACTTTCATTTGTCCTTCCAGAATCTTTAGTGGGAATGCGTTTGGTCTAAACTTACTATATGTATTGCATAGAAATCATTTGAAGAATATTTCATTTGGTGAAGCAACAGCAGCATTCTGGGATGGTGAATTGTCGCAACAATCACTTTCACGAAGTTTGCAGCACACCTCATATTTAAACCTTCATGCCGAGTTCACTCACTGTTTTCTCTGACCAGGCAAAACTCCAGGGTATTCTGGCTTTCCAGAGTAGAATCCAGGTCGACTGCGACATTCGGCTCCATCTGCTTCTCCAGACGATACATGGGCCCTGTGGGAGTGTCAAGGGGTCACTTTCATTTACCATTCAGTTCCTTGTAGTTGTTCACAGTGTGTAAGTCAGTTGTCAGGGAATTTTTCTTGATGATTTACATTAACTGATTCATAGATATTGAGGTATCTGTTTTGGAGTTTTTACAATGTATACATTAACGGATTATTTCAAGTTTAAATGTCAGGGCAGAGGAAGCAAAGACTGTGTTTTTAGTACTCAGTGGAGAAGTGTTCTCTAAAATGACTAATATTACCTATATATGCCAAATCAAAGTGAGCCACCGAAGTAGCTTGACAGTATGAAGGAGCAATGATTGATGACCAATGGCACCAGTTGGCTGCAGACCTAAAGAGGATACTGTGTATCATGGGAGCTCACGTGTTCACCACAACTGACTGGTTGAGAGAGAGACTGATCAGATTTTTAAGGGGGGGACAACAGCCAAACATCTTTTGTATGGGTTGTTATGAATTGAAAAATAGAGTTGTGTGCATTATACACATAAAATAAATGAAAATGTCTAAGAAATTCTGTATGCTTCATTTAAGACTGACATAACCAAGTTCCACTCTATGCCTACTGTAGTCCTGAGAGAACAGTTGCCTGGGAGCTCACACCTACCCAGCTTCAAAAAGAATCCTATAAAGGCACTTTTCCACAAGCCCGTCTTTAACCGATTCAGTCCCAGTCATTCCCGACCAGTTGTTTTTCATTAGCAAATCTGGTGCTGCTCTGCCCAGCTGTTCTCATGTATTGATACCTTCTTCAGGGGTAGTACTAGCCACACTGAGTTGAGTACAGCACCAAACCAATTTAAGTGACAGCTGACCGCATTCATTACTTGGCTCCTAATGACTTCACATCAAATTCCAAAACAACATTATAGTTTAGCTGTGAAAAGCAGACAGGCTGTTTGCTATCAGAGTGCTGCTCAGTATGGAGGAAAAATTATGAATTTAATCACAAACAGAGCCAGGAACACATGCAGAAAGTTTTGGAAAGACTGTGATTTAACAGCAACACAGCAGCTCGTGTCACTGAAGAACAGGCAGCAATAAAGAAGAGAGAAACGGTTCTCTCAGAACTGTAATTTTGTATCGACAGTGTGAAACCCTGGAACTACATAATATTAGCTTGTGATATAAAATGAATTTTTCCTTTGGATTCTTTTTAACAAACTTTATGCATGGGTATTGGTTTACATCTTTTGAGCGCAATCTAAAAAAGAGATTGCACTCTCTTTTTTTAGAGAGTGCAATCTCTCTAAAAAGGAGAGATACTTTGTATACATTTCTTTGCACACAAAGAAAATGTAATTATATTTGTATGTATAGGGAAATAATGAGTTGATCTGAGTCTTTATACTTTCTATTAGATAAAAGGATCTAGGGTTATTTGAGTCCATTGGAACCTGAACCTCGAAAACCAGAAACCAATACTGAATGTAGCTGCACACATCAGCAGAGTTGACCACAGCTGCTGCTGATCACAATCTGCCCAAAACTGTGAGAAACAGAGCACTTTATGGAGACGCTAATTACTGGAGTAAAACCAAACCACACATTAACCTGTTAGAGAAGTGTTTCCTGTATAGTCTTCTGTATTAATTTTTTTCTCGAAAGGTCTTGTCATACCAGCTTATTCCTCTGTATTTAATTTAGTTTCTTAGTTTATTCTTGAATTTTGTTCTTCATTAATTTCCATTTAGTTTTCTTTGATTAGCATTGTCCTCTCTTGGTTTATTGTTATGCCCTCTTTAGTTTCTCTCTTCGTTTATTGACGCTCACCACCAGTAATCTTCACTCGTCGTGCTATTCATCTGCTGCGCTGAGTAATCATCATGCGTTTCACATCATGTGCTGATTAGCCACTCATATTGATATTTCACTGTTCACTGTCGGATTCTGTTTTTATGATTGACATCGAGTTTGTCGCTCTGTTGTATGACCCGGTTCTGGGCTTTGCAACGTGCGCATCATTTCTTTTTTTTAACCCCAAACGGTGCGGAGCGGTCGGGAAGCATATCGATGGAAAACAGCAGACTGACGTAAGCTTTTTAAAACAACAGAAAAACTCCCAGTATTCTGATGATTGAAATTCAAAACTGCTGTAGTTCTACCGTTTCATACCGGATCACTTACAACACTGGTATTAACTGTATAAAATGAACGCTGTATATCGTGGTATCACCCAGGGAAGGATCTTTTTTATTATTATTTAAATGGGTTCCTTTTTCAGAGGGAATTTAGTAATTTTAGTGATTTTAGTAATCACATGCTCATAAGAGCGATATTCTGTTGTCCTTCTATGAAAGAGCCCAGATGGAAAATAACACACTTTTTATATAAGTGATTTGGCAGTGCTGTAAGCAATCACAGCACTGCCAAAACACATGTACAAAAATCCTCAATAAAACATAAAATATTTGAAAATGACAGAAACGTCATCAGCCTTTGTAACGCTGAACTGATGCAGTGAAGCTACCAGTAGAAGGACCGTGGAACTGCACCAAGAAGCTACAAACACTGAAGAGATCGATACAGTCGTAGCAAAGCATGTTTGCTACGACTGTTAAATACAAATTTAACAAGTTGCTCAAGGTCTAAATTTGTATTATTGTGCATTTAAGGTGTAAAGTTTACCTTCGAGCAAACGCCCCCCAAAGGAATCTCTTTTGTAAAAGTTTCCGCCAGCGCCCCCTGCCGTCCTCTGAACGCCCCCCGGGGAGCGGGGGCGAGCGGTACCGCCCCCGTTGAGAACGCTAGGTTATAGTGAGACTTGCCAGTGGGAAAGAGTTTTTTCTGGTTACATTTTTTAAAATTTAATCCCAAAACAACCATACTATCATAACGACCAAAAACAAACACTACACACATCACACCAAGAACTTTGAGCGACCAAAGCATCATTACCTGACCCTTTCTGTGAACCCTTTCTCTTTTTGAGTGCTTTTTGGAGAATCTCCTTCATGGCTACCTTCAGACTATCCACAGGAATTAAAGAGAAACCATGAGCAGCATTTCTAAAAAGAAAAAGATGGAAATAGTGAGATATGGACAGTCTAACTACAAATGCACAGCAAAAGTTCCAAAAGCTGAAAATGACATCATTATTCTGTTAGAACAAATAAATGATGACTGATACCATCATCATTTGTTCATTTTAAAACAAAATGTTAGTTAACAATCAATTTTATTTTAAATTAACTTCTAATATCAAATTGAGATCTCAAAGGACACTTTCACACACTGATAATGGATTATAGCAACAGCTGGCTGTTGGTTTCTGTCAGACTGCCAAAAGGCAGTCTGACTTTTGGCAGACTTTTGGCAGTCTGTCTTTCTGCCAAAAGACAGACTGCCTTTTGGCAGTCTGACAGAAACCAGGCTGCCATTTTGTGCCACTGGCTCTTCTGACCAAAATCAGAAGGCAAGGTGCAAGTGTTTTGCCCAGTGACAAACAACCAGACTGTGTGGAGCGCCCTGTAATATTGCTTCTGCAATATTACATACTTTTCATACTTACATTCTGACAAACAGTGACTGTCTAGAAGTCAAGCCAGGTGAAGAGTATTTCTCCACCAATGCTAGCGTACTAAAGCCAAACTTGTGGATTGGCTCATTGGAATCCAGTGGTGGGAAGTCAGTATCCACCTCACCATCATCCTCAGCAATGTGAAGGCAGTAGGCCTCCACATTCTCACTGTAAGCAAAATAACAGTGTTAGTGCACTGTATATAACAACATAGGTGGACAGAAAACACTGTTAATGAAGTGCTTCAACATAAAACTGTATTTGGAATTTGTTTGTACTCACCTGAGTTTGGGTTCTCGTCCCTCGCTTGTGTACTGCCAACAGATGAGTCCAATGAGGTCGTGAACACGAGCGTTTGCAATGGTGACCACTGTCATCGGATGCATTTTCTCCTGAGTCATCTGCATTGAGAGGTAGACATCTATCTTCTTGGTAGCTGTGGTACCAATGTGACCCTTCAAATAAAGACAGAAAAGACTTTACATTAGGGGCGCACCGGTATTCGGCCAGCCGAATTATCGGCGCCGATTTCCTTAATATTCGGTGTTGGTGATCGGCTGATTTTTACATGTGAACCCGATCTTATCCACCGATGTACTAAATAAATTTTGTATTTATGTAGTAGCTCCCTTGCAGCATGTAATATTTTAAAAGAAAATGGCAAACTTTGCTTGAAGGGAATTACTAAATAAATACAATATTTTGATATTTAGCTCACCACCATCACCATGTGAATGTCAAGAAAATCCAAGATCATCCCACTTTCCCATGCTGGAGATTTTAGTTAACAGTAACAAGTTATCTATAAAATTTGTCACACAAGTGACATCTAGACCCAACAGTAGACCCAGACTGCAATAAAATAAATCTGGTTGTGTGTGTTGTTTTTGTCTCCTGTAAAACTTTGCTTTAATTCTACTTATTTTTTCTATCTAATCATAAGAAATCATAGTCAGAGAGAGAGAGAGATGAGACAGGAAGAGCAGGTTTCCTGAAAAAAGAGGAAGTAAGTTTCCAGCTTGCAGATGTATAAAAATAGCTGAAACTATTCCATGTTTCAAAGCATGAACGTTTTAAAGGATGAAATCTAAACTTTTGAGTAATTAGATAAGATTTAAAGTAAAGTACTTATATTAATATTGGTTTACTTATAACAATACTTACGTCTACACTTATACTTGTGGGGACACTTACAAGTAAAACAAGTAACTGTAACTTTGGTATCAAATAATTACAATAATAGATTATTCTTGGTTTCTTTTCAGAACATCTATAATAACTCACATTATAATTATAATAAGAGTAATAAGTTGTGGTTATCATACAATTATAAATGAATGCTAAATCGAAGAAACTAAAAGGGTTATGAATGTGATTTTGATATTGAACTTGAAATGGTGTAAAACGTGTAATTGCTATTAAAGATCACTGATGATATGTTGGAGGTAGATAGTAGGTGAAAGTTTAGGGGTAAAATGGGAACTAACAGGAGAGCAGAGATGACCAATGCCTTTTGGAGATAGATGGTTGAACAACTCAAAACATTTCAAGGAAAAGCCAAGGGAGGAATGTTGAGCAACCCTGAGACATTAGCCAAGACATCAGGACAAAATGTCTCTAAGACAGTGATGGATATGAGATCATCTGTCCAAGCAGTCAGCCAATGAAACAAGCACAGCAACAGTGTTAGCCAATGCAAATGCACCAAAAGGATGGATAAACCCTATATAAGGGGAGAGCAAAAGAAGAATCTTTGGTTGGATCCTCCAGGCAGCTTTGAGCCAAGACCGAGATGGACAAAGAACTCTGCAGCTGAAGAATAGCTGGGGCCACAGGGCCGAAGACTGTCCTGCACATGGGGACCAATCCGTCAGGCCTGCAACATGTGGCTTCAAAACGCACTGGGTTCAGACCCCAAAGACAAAGATGAAGACCAAGGAAAAGATGAAGATCAAGGTAAAGATGAAGACCAAGG
>VMRN01000185.1:343366-404684 GCA_010277015.1 Poeciliopsis turrubarensis
AAGGAAAAGATGAAGACCAAGGAAAAGATGAAGATCAAGGTAAAGATAAAGACCCAAGTTCTGTGAGACCTCACCATCGATGCAGAGATGAAAGCTCATCAGACCAACAGAGACCCCTGCCTTCGTCAATCAACCTCCTCCTCCTGCTGCAACACCTTCTTCATCATCAGACCAGTTCTGGGGTTCGAAACACCATACTTTGTCCCTCTCTCTCAAAGGTTCCCTTTTTAGTTCTCAGTATAAGCATTAGGGAAAGATAGGCTAGATGATTGATTTTACTTATTTGATTATATCTGCTACTGAATTAAGCTGTACTGACCCTTGCAAAATTGCTTTACGAATAAAATATTTAGCATCAAGAAAATCTAAAAGATGTTGTGGACATTCAATTAATGAGTCATCTTAAAGTTCTTTGATGGTAGTAAAATAGCTATGATGTTTGATTCTGGGGAAGAAAAGTAGGTAATGTTTTATAGGTTGCTTTAGCCCAAATTTAAAACAACATCCTTGGGACTCGCCAGAGTCACTAAAACCAACCTGATTTAGTAACAAGTGCAAGTTGTAATAAAGAGAAGGAGCGACCGTTAACAGATGTGCTCTGTGGAACTAGTTGGCTGTAGGCTGTTCAGTCTGGCTAATTCATAGGGGGGAGAAGGGTGGGACATCTGGATGTAGGCTGTCAGTAACCAGGCGAATCCTTTCTCGATGCCAGCTTAAACAGAGTTTACTTCAGTTCTGGATGGGGTAAATCCCAGCAGATTTAGGAAACTCAATTCACCCGTTAGATGGAGAGCTGGTAGCACATCTCCCCTCTCAGAAGAGGAAGTAGTAACTGAGAGAGGAGAGAGTGAAGGAAGGGGTGGGGGGTATCGCGGCAACAACAGAATGTACTGTGAAGTACTTTGGGGTCCTCTCAAATTGATACAGCGCTATTCAAGTACAGAGCATTTACCATTTAATGGAGTACAATATCAACATTTTGTTTCTAAATATTAGTGAATAAAGTGCATAATTTACAGATAATGAGTCAGTGTACCATAACTTGTTAAAAACTGGTACAGCTTAAAAACAAGTTTCACTTATCAAATTTTTAGAACTTGGACAAAATACTTGTTGATAAACATTTGAAAAATAGTATTATGTTCTTCATTTTACATTAAACAAGATATACATTTTATTTCTACAAATAATTACATTACCAGTACATAAAATGCATTTAGTAAGCTGAATAGATGTCATTATTTAGCAGTGATCAAAGCTTCATCGAGTTTCATCACGAACACAAACCAAAGTCCTTCAACCAACCATGACTCTCCATGAGCTTACCTTGCCATCAAATTTAGAGTATTCATTAAAGGGGTTGTTGAGCTGCTGTGGACACTGTTCCAGCCGTAGTGATAAGGTGGATTTGGCCCCAGCTGTCCGCGGCCTGTCTTTGTAGTCCCGCTTTTCAAACAGAGATCCCAAATCTTCCGCTGGACAGAAAGCAAGAAAGCAACAAAATTTGGAACACTAAAGAAAACAACATTCAGCAAACATAACTCAAGTCAACTCAAAGAATAAAAAAAGATAATCAGAGTAACTTTATTCAGTCTTAACTACCTCGATTGGCAGCCAACACACTCCTATTTCTTTTGTACATTTACATGTAAGATTTTTGTTTAAATATGTATAGGAAACAAATAATTAGATAACAAAATGCACTTTAAAAGTGCATTTTGATTGGCTGTATACTAGACAAATAAGATTGAACTTTTTACAGTTGTTTAGGCTCTGTAATGCAGTGGCTCTTCAAAGTGCAATTTTAGAGTGTTCACATGCACATTAACAGATTACACCTTCCTATGTTTTCACATATAATCTTGCAAACAAATCTGCTCATTCTTCAGTTCGTCTGTGCAGATCAAATGTCACATTGTAAGAGATAAAATAGTTTTGAAATAATTTATCATGGTCTCAAACAGCTGGAAATTTCACCGGGATGTTTACACTTTTGTGAACTAAATACAAAATACTTAATGTGTCTGTGTTTATTTCTTGATATTTGTTTTATGTAGTCTTAATGAAGCACAACTCAGTTATAGCTTAAATGTACATTAGCTCATAAGTTTCCACTTAATTTCATTTAGAGATCATGGAAAATTATCATTGAATGAAGAAATTGTTAATAATAAGGGTGCACCAATTGCAGTTTTCTGGCCATTTCCGATCTTTAAAAAGCCTAACCTGCAATTCCGATTTTGGCTGACACCGATTTTTTTTCTCTGAAATGTCACTAAATATAGCAAGAAAGTCGCTGAGTTGGCAACATTGGGCTGATTATTGTTAACTGCAAACTTGCAGGCAAGAACTGGTGGGCTGGCAAGTAAAGCTTAATTATAAAGTGCTTTTCACAAACATAAAATCACAAAGCGTAGTATAATAAAAAGCAACCTTGAACTATGCAAATTTAGTTGAAAGCTGACAAAGATGATCTGACCATTTAAAAAACTCTGTACATCAGCAAAGTACTTTAAAAAGAATTCTAAAATCGACTGGTAGCCAGTGTAGAGAATATAACTGGAGTGAACTAATTGAATTTCACTCCAGTGGTGAGAAGATTTGGTGAGAAGTCGAGCTGCTGCATTCTGTGTTGATTGCAAACATGAGATTGGGGACTTATCCAGGCAGGTAACAATGTCATTACAGTAGTCCAGACAAGATGACACAAAAGCATGAATGATTTTCTCTAGGTCAACTGTGGAGACCTATTTTAGAAAATGAAAAAAACAAAACAAAACAAAAAAAAAAACAAGAATGGAAAACAGTCTTAAATCAGTTTTTTTTTTTTAGTGGGCCAAAAATAATGTTACTCAGCTGATTTTTACCCCTGTTAAGCTTAGAAATAAAGGGAAAAGGAGAAATTTTTTCTATGTCATGTTTTCATGTTTTTTATGATATCCATTGTAATGGACATCTCGACTAAATGAGCGTAGAACATCTTGAAACTTCCCATAGAGTTTCATGTAATATCTAATTAGGCATTATCTCAACCTTTTAAACTGGATGTTTGCTTTTTTGTTTATCAGTCCACATGTCTGAATAGTGAATATATAATACAAAATATAGCTTTACTTTTAGGAATATGTCATTGAATTTTCAAATGCGTTGGCATGTTATTATTTGAGGTAATGTAAACAAATTACAACGTTACCAAACCGGCGGTTTCTGGTGAGTTCTTGTTAAAAAACATGTTCAGATGTTCGCAGATGTTTGGGGCCAATGTGGAAGTCAGCAGAAAAAGAAGAAAATATAATTTGAGTCTTGTTTTATTTTCAATGTCTTCCAATCCAAACCAAAAATAGAATGTAGTACAACCGTTGGCGTCTTCTCACCTCACCTTCTCCCCTTCACCGTAAGAGTATACATTCGGGTGTGAAATATATACATTGTATACGCCACAATGGGTTAGAATACTTGTTACTGAACCAAGAGGTCAGATTAGAGTGATGCATTACTAGGAAACTTGTTGATGACATTATTGTTTATGACATTTCTGCTCAAGTTATTTACGGATCTGTCAGGTTTCTGATATGTGTACCCCCCCACCGACAAACTTGTTCCTGCGGCTTTGGCTGCTGGTGAGAATCTACCGAATGGTGAGAATCTACCGTATGGTGAGAATCTACCTCAGAATTTATTAAAATTAAAAGCTGACTTAATAGTCAGCTTTTAAATTTGAGCAAGACAAAATTCATGATATTCACTAACGACAAATAAAAATGCCTAGAGGATGTTAACATAGAAAGAGTGCATGAAACTAAATTCCTAGGAATAATAATAGGTCATAGAATTTTCTGGGAACCCCACATTAAACATGTCTGTAAAAAAATATCAAGAAGTATTTCAATTGTGGCCAAAGCAAGATATTATCTAAATAGTCATTCCAAATCTTGTATTATTCAATGAGTCAGTCATATATACATTTTTGGGAAGAAGTGTGGGAGAATATATATAAATTGAAATTAAAGCCTCTAACATTATTGCAAAAAAGAGCCGTCGGAATAATAAATACAATGATAGTTGTCTTACACATGCAAATCCTTTTTTTGTCAAGTCTAATTCATTAAATTGTAGGACCTTTCCAAATATTAGACTATACTATTTATGTATAAAATCTGTTACAATTTGTTACCTAAACATCTTCAGGAAATGTTTTGCATTATTGTTGTTATCTTACCATCATTATCGTAAGTTTTTCTCTCTCTGTTTTTTTTTTTTATTTTATTAATTGTGATATAAAAATTAAACACAGAGTAAGAAAAGTTGTTAGGTGTACCTTGGCAAGGAGTTGGTAATTATCCTGATGCTGTATCTCCAGTTGTTGTTTACAGCGGTCAATATTACTATTATTATTATTCATAGATTTTCTTGTCTTGTTATGCGAGTTAGTTTGTAACAATTTGTCTATATAATATAGTTTATTAATTGGCTCTTTAGTCCAGTATATTGATCAGGCACATGAACATAATAATATGGTTTTAATTAAAATTTTTTGATCATTGAGTCAGTTGTAATACATTTCATTAAACTCAGGTAAGGGATAGGACTAAATAAGTGTTCACATCTTCCTACTTCTTTTCAAACAGAAAAGTAGTGGTACACAAGTTATTTTGTTTTTGGTAATGGAAGCGCATGTTTCCTTTTTCCTACTGATTGCTTTTTTCTTGTTTTTAAAAACCTGTCTGAAATAAATAAATCAAATCAAATTTAGACAAAAGATCTTCTTGCTGCAAGAGAACAGTGCTAACACAGATTTACTCAAATATTTTGATATTGGAAGCAGAAAAAAATGAAGGATCCATACCAGAATGAGAGCTTGTCCTTTCCTTCCACTGAACATTTTTACATTTGATTTGATTTTGCCGTTCTTTTCTGAGTCTTTCAAGTCTTTGTGCTGCAAAGAAAAACAAATTTTACATTTCTTTTACATGAAAAAAATTTACAAGCTAGTACAAATCTGTTGAATAAAATTAATAGTTTATGTAAATCACACCATGACAGTCACACAATCTATTGCATCATTTACCTTAAAGCATTTTCAGTTTCTACTAAAGTCACATTATCGTAATAACTACGAATTAAAATATCTAAAACAACAAACTTAAGATGGTAATGATTGTTTTAACTTTAAGGAATAATAACCCCCATACATATTTACATTGTATAAAATGGACACAGTATAGTATACAAACAGTGTGCACATTCAAATGTGAAATACAGTGGAGAACAGCAATGTCTTGATTTGGGGCATGTACACAAAATTATCAATTATGTCAAGAAAAAAAACCCCAAAACATAGGACTTATAACCCAGGCATTGGTTTACCACACTTATCTTACCAGCAGCACCAGGCTTTTCACAGCTTTCCTGTTGGAATCCTGATGAGACATCCACCACATGTCAGTATTTAAATCTAAGTGCAAAACCTGAGAGGATCGTAGAATACTATCCCTTCCCAGAACCCTGAGTTTCACACCACCAAACAGTTTACAACTATCAAGAGAGTCAAAAGGAAACATGATCTCTACCTTTGGACTCCCTCATGGCAAAATCATATTCAACTTTTTAAGGCCTAAAGCCTGCAGTCGCTTTAGGCAGATTTAATTCTACCCCTTTAATCGGGGCTCATTAAATAGAGATTTCTGCATCACATCAAATCAGAGATGCACCGATCATTCAGGGAGGAACTAGGCCAGTTTATTCTGGTCAACTTTCACAGGTAGACCAGTTTGGTCCTGTCAAGAGTCAGAAGCCCTTCAGGACCTTCCGCAACCTTACACATGCTTTGAACCTTTTCTCCATTTTGTTACTTTATGGATTCAACTTCAGTGCATTCCATTTGGATTTTACCTTAAGAGTCCATCAATAAGTTGCACATGATTTCAAAGTTGAAAATAAAAAGTAAAAGTAAAATCTCATTGTATTGTACTTACCAAACCACTTACATGTGCTTCTTCATATCTGCAGATTGACTTCGTGAGACTGGATGGAAAGTATCAGTAAATATTATTTTTTAACTCTTGACAGAGAGTCTTAGTTGGATTTTGGTCTGGACTTTTAATGGCCACTCTATCAAATCAGAACATGCTGTGATCTAAACCATTTAATTACTTAGTTGTGCTAGTAACATAGAGAAAGCATGATCTAGGTGTACAGTAGTCATTTTCAGTTCTACATGTAGAACAAAAAGTTGACGTTTGTCCTTGGCTTGCAGCACACTACAAACACAACTTCATATGGGCTTTTTTTCAGAAATTACTTTGTTCTTGAGATCGATAGGCAAAGTTCAGATTTGCTGAGTGCACCACTAGAAATTGATCATCTCTCCTCACCTTTGCAGCTACAAGATATATACAGCATGGAATACATAGTTTGCTGACTTAATCCTGTTTTAAACTTCTCCACAACATTCTCCCTAACTTGTCTACAGTGTTCCTTGGTGTTCTCATGATGCTGGTTATTCTCCAAAAAAACCTCAGAGGCCGAAAACACTGATATTAAATTACACAATAGTAAACTGTACTTGCTAATTAGGTGACTTCTGAAGAAAGAGTTTATATTTTGAGTGTAATTATTAGAATACAGCTGAATATTAATGCAAAACACTCAATGTTTTTCTTTTCAACTTTGAATTTCTGCATTATCTTGATATAACAAATACTATCCCAGTAAAATATGTTTAAGGTCATAGTTTTTTATGATAAAACAAGTCATATTAAAAATTCAAAGCATGTAAACATTATAAGAGTCCGTAAATGTGTTGCATCACAGTCAATAACAAAACAGTCATTGGTGCAATTCCATTGTCTGCACGATCAAGAGTCCAAATATGTACTCCCTACTGTCTGAATTAGTTTACAATAAAAACTGGGTCCATTTGAATAAAAATCTATTGGGTCAACCAGATTTGAACCATTCTATCGGTGCATCTCTGCATCAAACAAATCCATATCCCATCTTAAGCACAATGATGAATAATTTGAGGACTTGCTTAAATGACAGATTTGGTATTCTGACAATCAAATACAAAGTCTTAAAATTTGCTGACTGAATCAATGAGACCATTTCCAGATATACTGTCTAAAGACACTTTAAAAGAAGGGAGTTCCTAACCAAAAACAGGGAAACCTGTAATATGGTAATATTTTACATTTTGGTGTATTAAATACTTAAGATAAAATGAGACAGGGGTTGCATGAAAATATGCTTGTCTAGTTTGGGTGATTATATTCTTTCTCCATTTGTCAAGATGAAAGGTCTGGCAGGTCAAGAAAACAGCATTCATAAGAGCTCACAATTTAGAACCAATTCTTTCTCCACTTCATCCAAACCCACCAGATGCTGCGGCTGTTCATATAGGAATAACACAGCAGAAGCAGTGTGTGAAAAGATACCTTTGATCAAGCTGGTTCCTCAGTGGTAAATGTATGCTGTAATATATTCATAACCATGGCTGGTTTAGCTCATAAGCTAGCTTTAATTTTACAAACACATTTTTTCTGACGAGAAGCAGAATCAATGTTTGTCCTGTCCCAGTACTCACTTTAAGAGGCAAAAAGGCTTTCCAGACTCTCAGACAAGTGTTTTCATTCATTACTCAATTGCTTATTTTTAAAATACAATTGTAAAAAAAAAAAAAAAAACAGATGATTTTCTTTCAAGATTGATTCTCATTTAAGATATTTTGTTAGCCTGTTATTGAGAGCGCCACCTCGTCTGCCGTCATCTGTCGGGGAAGCAGCATCAGAACTGCTCAACCTGATAAAGAAGGCTGGCTCTGTTCTGGGGACGACCGTGGAACCTCTGGAGACGGTTATTGCAAAGGAGGATTCTTCATAAAATTAAGAAAATTATGGACAACTCTGGACTCTTGGGATCACTTAAGTATTTTTTTAATTTCAAACATTTGAATTTTATTATGATTTGTTCAGTACATATTTTATCTAAAAGAAAGAAAAACTTTTTTCCTGAATTCAGCTGAATGAATATATAATTTGTATATATGCAAGTGACATACAAATTATATCAGTAGGCAAATTGCGTGATTATCTTTTTCTTTTCCTATCCATCTTATTCCTCTGAGGGTTACTCTGGAAACTATTATGGGTCTCACTTCAGGAAGCAGCAGTATTTCACTGCAATTTGTAGGGTTGTTTTTTTTTTTTTTTTGCTTTTTTTTTTGCTGGTCTATATTCAGAATAGATGTCACATATCTTTGGGTTATTGTACACATAACACATCTTTACGAACACACTGTCTGCTTTCAAAGAGTTGCTCAGTACAAAGGATCATGATTATGGGTTTAATCACGAGGAGCACCAGAAACACATCATTAAGTTTTGGACCGGAATGACAGTTACTTAGCAGCGCAGCTAGCAGTTCATTTCTCTGAAGAACTGACGGTGATAAAGAAGAGAAAAACAGTGAAGCTTGTCGGAGTTCTGAGCTTCAGTTTTGTACTAACAGTGTAAAACAGCAGATCTACATAATATCAGCTTGGTGTGATGTGATTTTTATTTTTCATTTGAATTTGAAAAAATAATAAAGTTCATAATCTGAGTCTTTATCATTATGTTTGGACAAGCAGTATTTTTTTTATAAAACAAATGGAAATATCTGGGTTAATTTAAGTCCATCAGAAACAGAACCTCAAGATTCTCCGCTCCTGAGTATCACTGCAAATCAGCGAAAAAATGACCATAGCTGCTGCACTCCAGAGTATAATAAGGAGAATCTCCCCACTGAACTAGAACCGAATCGAACCGCACATCAACTTGTTATAGAAACCAATCTGCCAGTGGAAAGCACTGTAAAATGCTTTTTGCAGAGCTCCGGGAAACTGCTGCGCTGTTCATAGCTATACTCTAATAATCAGACAAAATTTAATTTGTGACTGCAGCCAGTGTGTTTTGAACGTGCTCCCAAAAGAAAAAAGGCAGTGTTTCTGTGATGAGCGGCAGTTCTCATCACCGAGAGATGAGGAAACAAAAAGAATTTGGCTAAAAAAAAATCTAAACTTGAAAAGAGAACTCAAAATGCTTCATGTGTGCTCAAGGGAGGAAATCCCATTTCATTATTGGGAGGAAGGGGGCAATAAACAGTAAAATTTTTTAAGAGCAATTTTGGGGGGGGGGGCAGCAAAGTTACAGTTAAATTTAATGCAAGATGTGGTTTAAAAAGTGCTTAATGTGTACAAACTTCAAGACCAAAAATGATTAGTAAGTGGTAATGCTCAAGCATGTGTTTTTCTCAGTAAACAAAATATTGAGACTCATAGAAGTAAAACTAAAATTTAAATGTATGACTTTGGCTCAGTTTCACAGATCCAACCTCTGCAACACATTTACCAACATTTAAGACTGAAAATAAAAAGTTTAATGAAAAGTTCAATAAAATTCCTAAAATAATGATTAATTGCAGTGGTTCTCAAAATAAGTTATGCGTTAATTAAATTATTACTTGTTAAGTTGCTTTATTTTTAAACCTTTTTTTGTTTTTTTTCATGTCCTGGATAGCTGAGAACCAAAAGGTAGGTAGAAATAATGAATATCTGGGAAGTATCATAAGTTAAACTTAACACTCCAAGCACCAAGTTTTTTTTATAGAAATTATCCAAATTTGTTATGTGCTTGTGATTTTAAAAACTCTATATTGAAAATGATAAGAAATAAAGGCATACGTTTCTGCTTTTCTATCTGCTCTATCTCTCTTCTGCTCTAGGCTCTCACACACTGAGCTGTCGGTTAGATGTAGTGGTCAGTCCCTCCGTTTCAAACTCTTATTAATGTAAGTGTTACAGAGCTAAATGTAACTGACATTTGCTACCTTTGGCAAACAAACTTAAGTCAATCAAAGCAATCTAGCCAATTTTGCTAGATTTGATTTCTAAGGCAAAACGAGGCAGTTTATCATAATTCAGCCAAATTAACAAAATAACAAACTACAGTCTGATTTTTATTGTCAATATGTTTCTTATTATTGCGCTGTGAAAGTAAATAAAAGGTGTTATATCTTTTGCTTTAACTATTTACTCACTGGACGGTTTTTGTTTGTGCTGTAAGGCCACAGCGAACTCCTCTCTTCAGCAGCTCTGACAGAACCTGTGCAGCGTTGGTTTTGGACCTAAAAATTCATTCTTATTTTTTTTCTTACATGTATGACAGATTTATTTTGTTTCTTTCGCCTTTTCATATTTATATTGTTTAAATACAAAAGGTTTCTTTTATGATTTTTTTTTTTAGTGAGGGGGAGGACAATTCTAGACTTTTCTATCACCCCCACCCCCATGTATGTGTGTGCTTGTTTCATTGTGTGGACAAAAAGCCATCGGAAAAAAATCCACATCTGCATCCAAAGCAACTGAGTCAGTGAAGTAGCTAAATAAGCTACTGCAAGTTATTTGTGGCCGGTTCTTGAAGTCACCATCCCGCCCTGCAATAGCAGTAGCAGTGACGGGCCAAAAGGTAGGTAGAATAATGAGCGAGTGAGAGGACTCAGGGAAGTCATCATGGAAAAATAATATGTAATGGTAAGATCATTTAGATCGCTATTTTTACCGTGTGGTTTGTATTATAAAGTATTTATTTTTCATTTTGTTTAACCAATTTAGATTTTTTTTTTCTTCAAAAATCATTGAATTTTTACAATTTCCCATTCAAATGCTCGGAAGTACAGCTGGTGAGGCAGCAGCGAGCTGAGCCTCGTCTTGGATTGCGCACCCTCTCACTAAGTGCGCTAGCTGCCATTCGATGAGAGCATGTTCATTCGATGAACATGCTCTTCATCGAAGAGCATTATGAAATTAATTATCATAATTATTATGAAATTATTATGAAATAATTATGAAATATAATTATAACACATAATTATGAAATAATTTTCCATACTTTAGCTTATGTATAACCCTGTGACAGACTGGCGATCTGTGCAGGGTGTACCCCACCTCACCCGAAACGTTTGCTGGCACCATCCCAACTCCACTAGGGACAAGGGTGTACAGAAAATGGATATATTTAAAGTACAGTCTTTTTTGTCAACTGTGTGTGTTTAGTGTGTTTAGTGTTCAGAGGAGAAATCCTAAACAACAGAGAACAGGTTCAAGGTGAGGAAGGAAATTTTCTTTCCTCATAGCATGATCCCAGACATTGGTCTTGTGACTCTATGTCTACAGACTCAGCGACATCAAGCTAGCCATAAGTGCAGTGATATATTTATTGTTTCCTCCTCTCTTCTGACTTCAACATGGATGACTACTTTTCTACACATAAGCAATTTTCTGAAGTGGATTTTCAATTAAGTAGGAAATAACTAAAGGAAGACCAACACCTGAGCTGAAACGTAAAACTTCGAGACAAAATGGGAAAATGGCTGCTGTTTCAAATGGACAGAAAAGATAGACTTTGTGGATGTCTTGCTAGAAACCACCTTTTCTGCCTTCTTTCCCATCCTTTCTCAACTTGTGTCGAGGATAGACTTGGCTTTGGAGCCAAGTACATCTGGCTTTA
The DNA here is from genome assembly GCA_010277015.1 of Poeciliopsis turrubarensis. Lineage (NCBI taxonomy): Eukaryota > Metazoa > Chordata > Actinopteri > Cyprinodontiformes > Poeciliidae > Poeciliopsis > Poeciliopsis turrubarensis. The sequence goes on from VMRN01000185.1 coordinate 354,913, forward strand.
CTTGTGTCCCCACCAAGTTAAGCGTCACTTATTTTTTAAAGTCTTTTTCAAATGTGTGGGTTTTTAAGACTTTATAGTTGCTGTTCAGGTATTAATCTTCCAATCTTTCAATAACACATAATTATCAAGTGATATTTTCAAATTTCCTGTCAACCTTAAACATTTTTTAACTCAAAAACACGACGGGTCGCTGGATAAAATACTGCCTTGGCGCCTGAACCACCAGGCTTAGCAAATTTTCTGGGGGAAAACTTTGAGTTATATTAGCAGCGGTAGCTATTATCTACAACAGCAATCACTTATTAATAATCACAGAATAAACATTAAACCTAAAACCATGCTACTGCAAAAGACTGAATGTTCAGTTCTTTATGTGGGAAATATTTGAGTGTTTTTTTTGGTGTTGTCTCCTGAAGCATAAAGTGCTGTTGTCAGTTGCTACGGCAACGAGTCTGTGTGTAGCTTGGCTGATATAGAGAGCGAGAAAGAAGTGGTTTTGAGTTGTACTTCAACTGTTTTTCCCTTTAGTGTGGAGCTTAGCACTAATTTAATAATACCTACATTTCCAAGTTTCATTAACTAAACTATTCTACCACGGCAGCACAGCTATGGATGGAGGGTAAAGGAATAGTGTTTTTACACTCCAGCATTGTCTGCATGGGCAAAATTTCTGTATGTAGACAACATGCAGGGGGGGGTCTACAATTATAAATCTGATTATGATTTAGTCTGTGCCTCACCAGCTATGAACGTCACTGAATTGTAGGCAGGGTTAAAACATTACTGTCACATTGAAGGTGTGATAGTTGGTGTCCCCACATATTTTATAGCCTAGGAGTTTTGACGAAAGCCGGCTAGTAAGTTGCTAAAATGTAAACAAATGACGATTCAGGTTTGCGACGGAAGTCAAGCTTATAGTTTACGCAAAGCCTCATGGGGGCTAGGAATAAGATGGATAGCACTTGCTTTGTTGAGTTTGCTAAGATGTGTTGATTTTATATGCAGTGTCATTTTAACTCTTTGATCAACAACCAAACACAGTTAGCTCAGTGCTTGCCTGCTGTAGATTTTAAATAACATGATAGCAATACACACTGAACAGCACAAACAGTTTGATAACTAGGATCAAAATAGTATGGATAGAACTGACCTTGAATCTGTCTGTATTATGGCTTCATTAAGTTTACTTTTTTCTACAGTGACTTGAGACGATGTTGGCTCTATATAAACAAACCGAACCAGTCCTGCTTATCTAAAATTGGTTACTTCCAGTTTCATCTAGTCCATTCTCCACATTTCACTGAATGATTTTTATATAGCCAACATACACCTGATCCCATGATTTCACCACAACAGCAATCATTTTCAATGACCCATAAGAGTCACAGATTGGACACAGCACCACGAAATTACAGAGGAACAGGCTTTCTGGCTTCCTGAGCTGTATGGCCTGTTGCAACTGCGCCCAACAGAAAGCCTGCCCAAACAACCAGAAAGCACCTGCAGATGGGTTTACCTGTGTTGGAGCGTCGGCGGATGCCAAAGTCCCAGCTAGAAGTGATGTCCATGGACTGAGAGAGGTCACAAGTATGACTGTCCACCATGGTACAACTATCTTCACTGAGAGAAGTGGACTCAGATGACCCACAGCTGCCGCCAGGTACCAGAGTAAGTTGGCACTTCTCCAGATCCACATCCTGGTCTATTAAAACCATCTCACACATTCCTGTATCATCACTGGTCACATGGGACTGTCTAATGTGGGCCAAGATAATTGCTGGATTGTCCAGGAAAGCCATTTCCTGAGTTTTACAAAGCAGAACCTAAGGCTTAGGGCGGTTTGGCTTTTTTTTTGGCACCTGGTTGGAGTGAGAAGGTTGTTAGCAAGAAAGCAGGCTGGAGAACAGGGCTATGCAGTTATTCACACAGACATCATTATCCTGACGAGAACCAGGTTTTGTGAAACAGAACAGCGATCAGTGATAAACTCTCAAGGAACTCAAGCAACAACATTCGTGATTTAGTGCTTGTAGTTCAGACACTTTCTAGATAGACATGAGGGAACAGCAAACATAAGCTACAAAAGGTAACCGTAAACACAAGGCTATTTACAATTTCAACAAATTTTGCTGTCGGAATGGAGAAATCAGATTCATCAGAATGACTGTGTTCCAGACAGCAGTTCTGTCTAACAGGACGCGTTTGTAAAGAGGTGAACTCAGCTTAGAAAGTCTCAGTAATCTCATCAAGCTGATGTTCAGGGAAGACTTAGTGCCAAGGTTTTGTTAACAACTGGTTGAAATGTTCTTTGTCCAGGCGATTTCATGGTGAGCGCGTACATAAAGCATATATAGCACATAAAGCTATATTTTTAGACCAATGCTCAAAAATAATCAACCGAACAGGCTGATGTTAGCAAAGAGGGCTATTGTTGAGCCTCCTAATCTAACCTCGCAAAGTAGCTGCGTTAAAACTTGTAAAAATAAAATAGCTTTATCTTCGCTCTGCACATTTAGCACCAAGGTACACGCCACACACTCCAACATGTCACTGTACACAAGAAGGCTCCAAACAGCATATGATGGATTTAGTTACCTCGTAAACCAACACGGGGATCACGAAGGCTGGATCCGGTTAGCTAGCTGTAGTTAGCCGCTATCATAACCTCTTAAAGTACCACCTTCAGAACTGACAGCCAACAGCGAGAACAAAGGTCTACGACAGCGCATTATCCGCAGTAACTTGAGATAAAGCAGTCCTTTTCATTGTTAACAATGAAAATGCCATATGACAGAATCATAACGTTACTCCGGGACAATTCCGTCTATTTTGGTGCATTGAGCTTGCCTCGGAAATTGGAACGTCATTTTAGAAATGACGTCACCTCAAAATACTTTGAAATTTGAAAGCTTCATCTACACTCTAAACCTGATCTTTATTACTGTGCAAAGTTTCTACATCAATCACGGTGAGCGATACAGCATAGCTTTCATCCAATGACTAGATGAAAGACTAGAGGAACTACGTGACAAAATAATACACAGTGTTTGTGAAACTTAATTGACAACATACATACCAGACGTTGAGCCAATGAACAGTTTATCAATGCAATAGCTGAATTTGAATTAGATGTAGGGATTGGTAAATTGCCTCTTGTTCTTTTTTTTTTTTCTTTTTTTTTTTTTTTGTAAACTAAAAATTCCAGCATTTGAATACAAATGGAACACAGCATTCTTCTTCTGGATTTTTTCTGCTTCTTTGGTTTCTGGCATCAAGGACAAATTGCTGCCATCTCCTGTTCATTGTGAACGGGAGCTGCCAGCTATGCGCAATCTATAATCTACTCCAGGAGTGTCAACATCCAGTCCTCGAGGGCCGGTGTCATGCAACTTTTATCAATGGCACATCTGCTGTGGTGCAGCAGAGGCACATCTGCTGTACCACACCTGATCTATACACTTGAATTTAAAGGCTGAACTGCCTCACTTAGCATGCAGACAGGCTTTACAGAGCTCTGCTAATAGCTAATATTGGATCCATGTGTGCTGAAGCAGAGACATCTAAAAGTTGCAGGATACCAGCATTTCAGATACCACTGTAAAAGAACATAAAAAAATAAAAAGGTAGACAAGATTTAACATAGACTTGGGTTGTATAGTTTACAATTCAGCAGCTAAGACTCATCGAGCCAAATTAGATATTATTCAGCGTCTCGATTCAGATTGTGTACAGGAACATTTAGAACTACACCAACAGCAGCAATAGAAGTGGAACAGGGTGAAACGCCTTTTAGGTTTAAGAAGAACAGAACTAAATAAATTATTGGTTAAATATACAAGGCAGTAACTTGGATCATCCAACATGGGAACTTTTAAATCCATGCTGGGAAAAAGAAAAAAGAGAAATGAGCAGTTTTGGATGGACAATTGAAAAGAAAAGTAAAAATGTTAAAATGTACCAGCCTGGATTCTACCAGAATCAATAGTAGATTTATCATTAATTGTAAAGAAAAAAAATACATAGATTATTATTCAGTACAATATATGTAAACAATTATTATCAATATGGAGTATTGAAATATTTATAGATGCATCAAAAATAACTGAAAAAATAGGAATAGCATTTGTAGAACCAGAATTTAATAGAAAATAGGAAACGAATAACAGATGATTCATCATTCTAGTGAAAAAATACTTTAGTATATTTCAAATATACTTACATTTGTGTAAGTACATTTTAAGTATACTAAATATTAAGTGTACTACTTATCTTTGAGCATATATTTCAAAATATATTCTCAAAATAGAATTTTTTAAAATTCACTTAACTCTTACTTAAAATGATTAATTTTAATATGTTTTAAATTACATCTCAGTCTATACTTTAGGCTAATAAAATATGCATTTTTATGTGCCTTAATAATCTTTTACTATTTTTGTTAAAATGGCAAAAAATAAAAAAATAACAGTCTTTATAATGGAACTTGATATAACGTTGTTTAACAAATTAAATAATGTGTTCATATCTCAAAATATCTAACACAGACAGTTTAGTGACAGAGGTCCTACAACACAAACGATACTTGTCCTTAAAACTAAATCTAGCAGGTATCTTCAGTTTTACATCTCTAAGAATATGATCGTTTGTTTTCAGTTTCTTAACTAAAACACGGAAGCTCTCTTTACCCAATCCATTTTCAGATGTATAATGTAAGATGTGTTAGTGAACGGAGTGTGAAGTATTGCACACTTTCAGTTTTTTGAAAAGTGCCATAAAAAGAATAAAAGCCAGAGAAAATAACAGACTCTGTTCAAATTCGCAATTTTGACTCACATAATATTGAATTAAAAGTAGAGAGGGCCTTGAAATAGTCAGTAATTTTGGTAAATTCAAGCTGATGAGGTCCTGGTCAGAGTTAAACGACGACACAACTGAACAAGAACTGGATGGAAATTGAATGTGGGTCATAAAAGGAGCCCGAAAGGAGGAAGGCGGCTAAAGTGTTGCTCCCTGGTGGTAAGTTTGCTTCAAAAAGCTAATTATGTTTGTTTAATTATAAATAGTGCAGTACACATCTACACAAACTTATGTTGGTTTCAGAAATAATTATTTTATCAATTTTTTTGTGACTTTTATGATTGTTACTATAACAATCATTCAGCTTCATGTTATACCTGCGTGGAGGCTCTGTTTGAAGCGACTTAACATAGTTTTCTTCATAAACTTAACCTGATTTTAATTAAGCTCAGTGTGCCAAAGAGACTTTCATATTGTGAGGCCATTATAACTCGTTCATCATTGCTTTTATCTTCAAGATATTTTTGCAGTCTAAGCAAATGAAGATGAAAGAGGAAGCAAGGGATCAGGAATTAGAAGACCTAAAGTCTTCCTGTCTCAGAAGAGGCTCTGGCTCCACCAGGTCACCAACCAATTCTGAGGATGAAGCTCCACATCGCCTTCAAGGTGGAAGGCTTTTTTTTTTTTTTTTACTGAGCAGCTCACCAAAAACTGGTGTGTTACCAACTATAAGTGCTTAATAAACATGATTTGATTTAAAAATAATTGGACAGAATTTATTCCCCTTGTTAATCAACCATTTCTCTTTCATACATTTTATTCATTGTTAGCTTTCAGGGCCCTGTGATGGACTCGTGACCTGTTCAGGGTGAACCCCGCCTCTCATCTGTTGACTGATGAAGATGGGCCCACCAGCACCCTGATCCTTGCAACAAAGATCAGGGTCAACTTGTTCAGATCATGGACGGAAAGCTTTTAAGGTAAGTATAGCCACACTCAAAACAGCTTCATAGTTAATGCCAACATCAACTGATTCTATGATATTGCTGACTATTTTTTTCTACTTTTAACATAAACAGGCAAAGAAGTCACCCTGGAATGTTTTTTCATCCCAGGCATCCAGTCCTAATCATCATCAGTTCTGATGATGCCACATACATAGCGAGTCTTCAAAGCCATGCTAAAATTGTAAGTCTTTTTTTTTCTTTGCGTTTTTTCTGTTTAATTGCTCTATTGTTCTTTTATGTAGGTTTCTGTAAAGTGCAGTGGTGCAATGAATGGGAATGTTTCATTCCCTATTTAGGAAGGAGAAATGTAAATTTGTCTGGAGTAATTCTGGAATACTGTGACATTAAATTAAATCAATACTCTATTCTTGGTGAAATATTTTTCATATGTCCTATAAAGTGTACCTATTGTTTTATTGTGCTAATTTTCATAACCATCTTGTCTATAAACTTTTGACAATTTGTACAATTCTGTTATGGTATATTGGCAATGTACTCTTGAAAAATGTAGGTAACACTTTTATTTGAGGGGGTGTGCATATGAATGACATGATACTTTCATAAACATGACATAACACCCTTTAGGAACATACTAACAGGTGTCAGTCATCCTTTGTTTGAGGGGGGGTCTGCTACACCTGTCATCCAACTTTTAAAGCAACTTCTCATTAGAAGTGTCATTATTTACTGAATGACACTTCATGACACCTGTTAGTATGTTCCTAACAGATGTTCATAACAGGTGTTATGTCATGTTTATGACAGTGTCATGTCAGTCTTATGCAAACCTGTCCATTTGTAATTCTTTATGACAGGCACCTGTCATAATGGAAAAATATAATGATAAAATAATTTATATTGCTATTTTCACCCTGTGGTTTGTACTTCAAAGTATTTACTTTTTATTTAGCTTAACCAATTTTTATTATTTTTTTCTTCTAAGATAAGTAAGCTACAGTAACAGTGAGCTAGCCATAGTCAAGTGTAGCAATATAATTATTGTTTTCTCCTCGTACCACAGCAATCACTTATTAATAATCGCAAAATAAACATTAAGCCTAAAACCACACCAGTGAATGAACATTGTGTGGGAAATATTTCAGTCCTCTTTTTGGGTGAGGAGCTTTGTTGTCAGTTGCTATGGCAACGAGTCTGCGTGTAGATTGGCCAATGGAGAGAGCGAGAAAGACGTGGTTTTGAATTGTACTTCAGCGGTTTTTCCCTTTGCTGTGGAGCATAGCCCAAAATTAATACCTTCATTTCCTAGCTTCATTGAGTTAACGGAATTATTCTACTGCGGGAGCGCAGCTATGAATGGCACGTAAAAGAATAGTCTTTTTGCCCTCCTGCTTTGTCGCATGTGCGAAATTTCCTGATGTAAACAATAACATGCAGGTGGTCTACATTTGTATAACGAATTATGATGAAGTCAGTGCCTCACCAGCTTTGCATCTCACAGGACGTCACTAGTGTACAGGGACTTTGCTCCTGTGTGTAACTTAGAGAACTTTTGTGCTCGTTGTTTGAGGATCTGTCAACTCACGACACTTGGTATAAACCCTTACCCAATTGGCTTGAATGGGCAAAGTTTCTAAAAATTTTGTCCCACACTGTAAAATGTAATAAGTTCACTTTACTTAAAAAAAGTTAGGAAACCGATTGCCTCAAAATCTCCAAGTAAAGTAGCCAATTCATTTTAAGGTGTTATAGCTATAAATAACTATGTTCAGACCACTCAGATAATGGCAGTAAACCTGAGTGCCGTTAACACAAAATCATTAGTAAGATTGACTATAAAATGTCAATTATGACTACTTCAATTTGTGAGTTATGTCAATCAAGCAGTACTCATAAAAATAAGTTATGCTTACTCGTTTAAGGGTTCACATTACTTGCAAAATATCAGGAAACCGATTGCCTTGATATGTTCAAGTAAGATGAACCTAAAGTGTTAAGTTATTGAAACAAAGAGCCAAAAGACAACAGTTTGAATGGAAAAAAAATGTTTAATAATTAAACAAGTTTACCTTAATTATAGGGTTCTCAAGTGTGGTTACATACACACTAACCTGGAAACAAAGTTTTCCATAGACTTTTTTAGAAAAAAAAATGACATGACTTTTTTTCTAGGGCAGCCTTCAAATGGCCCTCAGTCTTTGAAACTTTGAGAATCCCTGCTTAAATGTCTTTGCTGACGGGTGTAAAACAAAAACTCAATTCTCAATAATAGAGCCTAACATTTATTATAACATCGATAAAGTGAATAGTGAAGTGAAGTAATGTTTCTCCTCATTAACATAAAACCATTTAGTAGTCTTCAAGTGCAATGAGGCTCCCTCCAACAAAAAAGAATCAAACAAGAAATAAAAATAACTTTTCCAATAAGGGTAAAGGTATCAACATTGATCCGTAATGTCACATCACATTCACTCATTTCATCAGGAGATTTTTGAGTGATTGTATTTTTGGTTTTAGGGATTTATGTCCAAGTGAGAGAAGCACCCTTTGGATGAAGTCAAAGGTGTACTTGTTGAGTGTACTCCAAATTCAGAGCATAAATAAGTCCAAAGAGCATCAATAAGTCCAAAGAGCAAGCACATGGCATGTGGAAGATTTCCAAGGTCATTCATGACAAGACTTCCTTCCAAAATGATGGCAGTACATGAAGACTCAAGGTTCAGGGAGTCAGGGGAGGCCTGCCTGTCCTCAGGAATGATGGTCAGGATCCCAATGGGGGCATGAGACACGTCTGGGTCTTCACAGTCCTAACAACAATAGAAGCAACACCACAATTACATATCAACGTAACACTTTACAGCTGTGCCACCTATGGCAGTCCACTCATCATCAGCCTTCTATGACAGTACAGCGAGCGCATTTCCCAAGACTGTCAGTGATAAATAAGTGTTGATGATGTTGGAAGGGAAAGTTCATAACATTTTCACATGTTGCACTTCATCAGCTAAGTGAAATTCATTGTACTTTTTAGTTCTTGTTGACATTCGGGTTTCACATGGTGTGATGCTAGAGAACTGCAACTGAAACCTTTGGAAAGACAGCAGAGAACCACTAAAAGTGTTCTCTGCTGTGAATGATTTGATGTTTTCATCATCTATGGCAGGCTTGAATGTGTGACTGGTTGGGTTTTGAATGCAGATACTGAAGTTGATGAAAAATGATACGAGGTTCCTTCCATCATGTTTTCCACAAATACGACTTGCAGCTACCCGACTTATTGTAGTAAGATCCATTTTATATTTCAGGGCCAACTCGTCTACTTGTTCCTGAAAACTCAGGAAAAAGGGTCATGTTACCAATGGCACTTGCAAGAGGTACTACTTCCTGACTGAATGGTTAATTTTCACATTTAGAAATGCTCTGAACTTCAACCCCATTAAAAAAATGTGCAAAAAAAAAATAAAAAATTATTGACTTCACAGAGATTTATCAATTTGAGGAAAAATGTTGTGAGCAAAAGCAGAAAGCATTTCCTGCTTATCTTACCCAGTGAAACCGGGTAAGTTACTGGGTAAGTAACCCTGTGTGTTAACTGGGTTAACTTACTGGGTTAACAGTTGTTTACAAAACACAACAGAGTTAATTAACGACTTTGTTAATTAAAATTCTTAATTTTAGTCCCCGTACTCTCCTTACTCTTCAACATTAAAAACTCCTAAAAAGCTATCTAATTTCCACAAACAAATGCTTCTTTCCTGGTTTCAAATCTACAAGCACAATTTTTCCCCCATCGATATCATCTTCAGAACAATGGAGACATTTCGTACAAACTTGAGTCTTTTTTCTTGGAAAATTGGTTTGAACATGGAATCATTTTAGTTCAACAGCTTTTCAAGCCTGATGGTGGCTTCATGTCTTATTCTGAACTACTAGAAAAGTTTGGTCTTCCCTTATCACCAAAGGAATATGCACTTGTTTTTGATGCTATCCCGTCTGGCGTTATAATGCTCCTTAAGTCCTCCATAATTTCTGTACTGACTCCATCAAGTCTAGACCCTGCTGAAATTTGTGTTGGTCAAATCCGAAGGAACAACCATGATGTACGTGACTTATTCCAGAAGGACATTGTTTCTGTTCTAAATGTTACATTTTATTGGAATATCTTTGCCTCCAAACTGAACTGGAAAAAAACCTGCTGTCTTCTGTCTAACTATTTAATTATTAATAAGGGCAAAATAGTGTCTTTTAAGGTGACCCATCGTTTTATCCCTGTAAGTTTTTCCTTCAACATGACAAACAAGATATTGACATGAACTGTTCATTCTGCCAACCACGTGAAGACCTCTGTCATTTATTCTGGAGATTCCATTTCTCATGTATTGTCTGTCAAAATATCTGTACATTTATTTCCCAAAAAATTCTTGACTTATGTAAATATGTTGTTTGGATTCTTCTCCTATCCCACTACATAAAACAAAATGTTTTTACATTATCAGCCTAATTTTATTAGTTGCAAAATATAATATGCATAAATCTAAATTCTCAAATCAGAAACCTTGTTTTTGAGCCTTTAAAGAGTAATTCAAACACTATATTAGAAATCTTCGGAATTCAAAAACCAGAAAAGCCATTAAAATAACAGATATGTGCGCTCATTTTAACATCTTTCTGAGTTAACTTTTTGTTTATATATATACTTTTGATTTATTTGTGCTTGCCATATAACCCCTGTCATTCCGTTTTGTTATTTGTTAGTGTTGTTAATTTTGCTGTTTGTAAACCCCTTTATTATCAATAAAGAAAAAAAAAGGTAAGGAAAGGCTCGTCCAGTTCTTCTAGGGACTTAGCTCTGCTTATGGTTTACATCTCGTACCGCTAGCTGGAGATCCAGTATGCAGGTATTCACAAAGCAACACTTGTTTCGGACGACTTCGTTGAACATGAAAATTTCCTAGATACACAAATCTCACAGGAGCTGTCAGAAGGCGTAGAAAAGAAAAACACTGGCGATATTAGTAGGCCGGCGTAGTCCAAGTGCTCCCCTTTTACTGGGTAAGTAGTTGTACCCCAAAGCTAATATGCTAACATAGGAGGCTACTGCGCAGTCGGTATTTAGGAATGTCTTTATCTCCTGTAAGTTTACTTACTAAGATATGCTTAAGAAAAAGGCGGCTTAGTTAACTCCTAAAGCTTAGTGATAACAATTCACTTGGCCATCAATTATTGGGTAGACAAGGTAAACAGTGCGCTGCAGTGAAAACAAGCTTGTTAGCCTGGTGTAGCGGATCTGTGGCTAGCATGCTAACTTACTTAATCGTGATCGTTAGTTCTGATGCTTGTAGTCAGCTTCTTGACCAAAACAATCCACATCTAACGGGTTGAAAATATAAGGATTGTTTCTTTTTTTATATAAAAAGTACCAGTTTTTTACATAACTGATACTTAGTTTAATGTAACTGGCCATATTCAGTGTATGGCCAGTTACATTAAATCGATATTTTAGACATAACAATGATAGCTGAATATGTTATTCCAATTGATGTTGAGGTTAAGTGGTATAGTAATGCTCACATGGGCCTCTACTTTAAATAATTATTTCGATCGAGCTTTTAAAATACTTTCTATTTTAAGTTTGTGGAAGAAATAATTGTTCACAAAGCTACAAAAATCAGCAAAAATTTAGGTTTCCATTTGTAAAATTGTGTTTTATCTTGGCTCTCAAGCAATGTAGATTTGTTGTCAGTTGGAACTTAAAAGCTGTGTTTAATGTTGATTTAGTTTAGGGACTAAACACTTGAAAAACAGCTCCGGGTTAGGAGAATTACACATAAGGCCAGAATGATTTCAGTGACTTTTTACTTTAATGAATGTAATAATTTGAAAAGTGCTTTTTTAAAAATTTATTTAGGTTATCTTGAGCCCATATTAATATTTATTTCATAATCTAAATTAAAACATTAAAATGTAGAAAAAAAAGCAAAATCAAAAGAAACATGTAAGGCTTTTTATTGTTAAAAAATTAACAATATTGAGAAAAATAAAACCCCCCATAAATCTTAACTTTGATACATAAAACAGAGAAGAGGTTGATCATCTTCATCGCTGATCTTAACTGTAGTGTGGGGCCCTACTCTTTTTAGAGGCCTACTGTCTGTGAAGAAATGGGAGATTTATAAAAATTTACTTGGCCAACAATTATTAGGCAAGTAAGTATTTTGGCCACATCCTCTTTTTTTTAATTTATTTATTTATTTATTTTATTAAAGTCTTTTATTTTTATTTAAACAACACAGTCCAATCCCAAAGACACCACACCCCTACAATACCAGCTCTATTACCCCAACCTGCACGCATCTTATTCTTGTAAAACTTCCTTTGCAAGTTTAAGGTTTGTGCATAAACTACAAATACTGAATGTTCAGAATTTGGAGATATGGACAGGTAAGGCAAGCTAAAACTTGACCACCACTGTACAAGAACGCAGAAGTGTCCAGACTGGTAGTGATGGGCAGATGAGGCCTCATTGAGTGTATGGCACATTTCCCAAACTGTGTCGACATTGTTGAAACTGTGTTGCCGTGTCACTTGCAATGACATCTGCTGGATTTAGAATGCCACTGCAGGCAAATTCAACAATGGTGGAAGAGTTAACTGGTTCCTCCCCCTCCTGGCGGACACGATGATGCCTCAGCATTGTGAAAGTGCTCCGATTACAGTAAGACAAAACTTGGGAGCAAATCCCACATTTGTCACCTACAATATAAATAAAAGTTAAACCGTGTAAACTAACTCAAATATCCCATGGTTAGCAATTTGAATAATCTGAAAGAAAAATGATCAAAAATGGAAATGAAAACAAAAGTAACTATTTTCTGTGATAAGATCAAAATGATCCCACACAGGAGAAAACTTCCTCTTCCTTGGTTGATCCGTATCGGTAGTCAAATATGAACCAAAAACCAACGCAAAGAACAGAAAGTACCTATCCATCAAAACCTACAAACCTGTCAACACAGTTTCTTCCTCAACATTACAGTTTGGCGCGGCCACATCCAAATGACACAGGAATTGTATCGGTCACATGGTTTTCTTTAAAGTGATACGTGAACTGACACAAGGTTTCATCTTGTTTGTTCACCACATGTGCCGAGGTTTCTATGTTGTCTAACCCATCACTATAGACTGGACCAAGAAATATTTGAAGACAAATTTTAAGGTTTAAGGATGGATTACTGTGGGTTACTGTGGGTTGATCAGTAACGGGCACAGAGCTCCATTTCTAGTTGGATGCCAGCAAGGTGGAGGTGGGGTCCTCGTCTGGGTTGTATTATTAAAGATCAGCTGGTTGGACCTTTTTGAGTCAATATGGACTCAAAATCAACTCGAAACCTCCTGCCAGTTTTTAGAGATTTTAGAGACCCTTGCTTAAAGTAATGGTTCAGGAAGATGTCTCAACCTTCAATTCAGAAAGACAATTTTTAAATAATGCGCCATCACATGCAGTAATAGTGCAGGAGTTATTTCTCTATTTTCAGTTAAATCTTAGAATTTAGATTATTTAATTTATTTTTATTTGCTTATTTTGTGGTTGATTTACAATTAGAAATTTTGTTTAATTCTAGTTATATAGAAGAAGTTTTTTTGGCTAGTAACTCACTTAATTAGTTAATCTTCATTTTGGGACATGGGTTTTTCACATATAAATACCTAGAGATTAGGTAGCTATTTATGCACGTGGGTGGTCACGTGGTTTTTTACCACGTGACCACGTGGTATGAAACATTTTATTCTGTTTTTCTCCCCTTTCTGAACAAGGGACTGAAATGAAACTGTATTTACAGACTGCGACTGAGGATAAACAGTCCGGCTGCTGGATAGACTTTGACAGTCTAGCCAGCCAGTCACTTCACCCAGTCAGGCATCAGTCACCTGGTGAGACAATCAGGTAGCCAAACAATAGGGTCTCTGGTGAAGTTTGTACCATGCTTTACCTGCATCTATGGAATAATAAAAAAAAAAAAAACTACATTTTTGACTTTTGATCCTTTTTGGAACTTCGTAAGCAGAAACCCCCATTGCATGAAGTGGCTATTTGAGTTACGGTAAATTCACTTTTGCTTTGATCACCTTGAAGTGTTTTAATTTTGGGGGGGATTTTGAGTTTTCGGACAAATAGTTACTACAAATAGTAAGATAAGAAACATGGCCCCCTTCTTCACCTGACCTGAACCCAATTGAAAGCTTATGCTCAGTAAGACAAGAAATAAATTTACTTTAATAATAATAATAATAATAATAATCTGTGTAAGAATAATTATGCAAATGTTTACAGATGAACTCAGTACCGGTAATATATTACATTTTCCATCTAAAAATGGGTCTTATTTCAGAGTTCCCTTTAATGGGAGCAAACTATCATGCTTTGTAGCAGAACACTGCAGAGATGCCTGAGGTCCGGGACCTTTCAGAGGCCTTGCCAGAGATGTCTATGGATCCAATCACTGGAGTTGGAGTAGTGGCTTCCAGGAACAGGGCCCCCTCTGGATATGATGTGGTAAGCTATGAAGCATGCCTGGAACATATGAAATGATACAAAAATTTGAGCAATTCTACAAAGTGAAAAAAAAAGGGTAGAAAATATTTTTCACATGTGGAACATAAACTTTTGAGCCCTATGTGTTTGCAACTCTCCTAGCAAAGCCATTTAATGTGTTGCTTTAAATAGTTAAAATTGTTCAGTATTGGTGTTTTCTCACAACACCTCTCAATATGATCTAGAGATCTTCTTAAGATATTCGTCCTTTAGAACAGTGGTCCCCAACTTCCGGGCCACAGACCGGTACTGGTCCGTGGATCAGTTGGTACCTGGCTCCACAAGAAATAATTTAATATTTCCGTTTCATGTATTATTTGATTCTGGAGGATCTTTTATGTTAAAAATCCTTTAACCGGATTACGTCTTGTGCGCTAATATTGAGCCCACAAGCAGCAAAATTTGTAAGGAACAGATCAGATGTCTTTGGAAAGTTTCTTTGCTAAGGGAAAAGTCCCAGAGAAGAGACAGGAGAATGTATTTATTCCGGACCAGTATGTGATTCCCACATTCCAAGCCCGCTCTAAATAATACGTGGTGACCGGCTCGCTGATGAGGCAATGAAGCCTTCAAATTCCTTCGCCACGTAGAGACCACACACTCTGTGCATAAGCAACACTTCGGGTGTCATTGTCTCCCAGATGGGACTCTGTCATTGCAGCAAAACAAGCTCCCATTAATTTGTCATTATCGTGAGAAAAAATGTTCATGAAAGTAAAATGTTTGTTTTTGTTGTGCATCTGTATCTTATTTTGAAGGGATGTTTAAACATTACCATACCGACCATAGTCAGAGAGTGCTAGGACAGTGGTCGAGAGGAGAGGAGTAGAGCTTGTGAGTCTTAAGTCTGGTTCACATGACATGATTTAAGAATTGTAGGCTGATTTCCCAAACCTCTGTGGACACAAACGAGCCGATAATTGTACAACAGGTTTGACTGGTTCTTGTGTCCAGCGACATGGCAGGAGCAACACACCATACACGAACCGATTCCTCTCATGAACATCCCGATTCTTGAAGAAAATCTTGTAAAACCCCAACATATCATACATGAATTTAGAATAAACAAACACAGATGATGATGTATAAGCAGTAGTGATAGTTTGTGGACTCGTTTTAAGCGATAAGAGATAAAACCAAAAGAAAAGGAACTGGATAAAAGACGGAGGGAGCAGCCACTCCATTTGCTGCACTATGATTAGGAGGTGAGTTATTTTTTTTTCGTAGTTAACAGTTTTAACTGAATAAACATGCATGTTTATTGAGCACATGATGGTTTCCACATATCATCTCCGATGTCCACCGGACTCTCAGTTGAGCCATGTCAGCTGTTTGGAATTCCCCTCTGTACTTAAGTCACCACGCTTTCTGATTAGCTACTGTCATGTTCAACTTTCAACAGGTTGCGTTCTCGCTCCCAGTTAGGTAATCCAGGGCAAAAAATGTAAGATTGTGCCATGGCCGCAGTAAAATAGCCAAGTTTTGACTGGTCCACGGTGGTAAAAAGTTTGGGGACCACTGCTTTAGAAGAAAACGACAAGCTGTACTCTCCAAAGATACTGTTGTGACTTTTTTGGCAAACAGTTGTTTGTTTGTTTACAAAACTCTCTTCAATTTTTCTTCTCTAGATATCCATAACAACAGATGGCCTGGATGCAGACTTGTGGAAAGATGGCCTTTTCAAATCCAAGGTGACCCGTTACCTGTGTTTCACCAGAGTTTTCTCTAAAGAAAATGTAAGTCAGCTCCCTTTATCAACAAACACAAGGAAAATATTTAGCATGTATAAACACTTTTAATCTGTCTCTCAAATCAGAAGAGTAACATAGTTTTCAGTGTCTATGGCAATACTTCTCAAATAGTGGGGTGCTCCCCCCAGGGGGGAATGGCGAAGTGTCATTTGGGGCACGAAAAGCATGACTTTATAGTAGCCTATATGCCACAAGTGGTGGTGACGTATTTCCATTTAAATTTTCGCCACATAGATTGCTTCCGGATACCGCTTGCTCCTACTGTTTTTAGACATATCTGCAAGAGCTGTACCATGAACAGGACGCAGAAGTTAAAATATCTTCGAGTTACTGGTACAACAACTGAGTTTTGTTGTGTGCTGTTGTGTCCAATAATTAGCCGGTAGAATCCAGTGCTTAGTTTATTATTTTCCTGCTGATACCAAGGCGACAACGGACAGTATCCAAATTTAGCCACTAAAGCTGACACATGAGTTGTAGCTTCATGGTATTACAAAACTGAGGATATTGAAGATCCAGCGTCAGAAATGGGAAGATGGACATTAAAAGGGACGTGCTTTGTTCACTGGAATAATTTTTTGGAGGAAAATAATGCGGGAGGAAATCTACGGGAACAGGCTGAGAACAGAGGCAGCGATTTGGCACAAGGTAAGTCAATGTTTGTGTGTTGATGTATGCATTTGTATACCGAGTATTCAATTATTTTTAGGTAACTTGTTAGTTGTTTTTGTTTGTTTTTTTTAAAAATATTACAATTATATAAAATACACTTAATATGCAGTCGGAGCACTCCTCCAATAGCAAGCAAGGTAATTTAAGAACAGACGAGGGCAGCAAACTTCTTCAGCCAGAAAATTATTCAGTTTTTCTGTTCTACCAACACAAAGCAACACAATCCAAAACACACAGATAGCCGGTCAAATTAAAGTCCAAAACCTTCCCTTTCTAGCCGTATACAACCAACAAGTTGTATGGTGACTTGTTGTATGGAACAAGTCACCATACAACAGCAAAGAAGGGCTTATTTTCCAAATCCCAAAAATATCATAGTCATCGTCATCATAACCATCAATCATCAATCATTTTATTTTGGTAAATTGTATAACCAATAACCAATAACCAACACCAATAACACCAATACATCTAGAGTTTGAATGGCTCTTCTCTTTTGCACATTCAAATATAAACAAACCTCACAAATTATATTTATTCTCTCTTAGCTGAAATAATTTCTGAAGGAAGACTTTTGTTCAATGCTTTATACATTATTTCCAGTATTTTTATATCAACAATCTCTTTACATTTTAATGCATTACTTTGAATAAAGAGTTTATTAGTTGGTTCACAGTATCCCACCTTATTAATAAGCCTTATAGCTTTTTTTTGCAACTAATATATTAATGGTTGTTCCCTAAAAATTTTGTCTCATAAGCTCTTTCGATTTCAACTCCTTATATGCATAACTTTACATTATTATAGATCTGATTACCAGAGAATACCATGGATTTAGTTTTTCCTTCATTTAACAGCAACTTAGCTGAGTGAGCTGAGTTTTCAACTCAGTTAGCTCTTTTTCTACTGTTTTTATTATTTCATCCATATTTTTTTCCAGAAGAAAATAAATTGCAGCAAAAATTATAAACTTTAAAATACTGGATACTGCAAAAAATATCGTATAAATAATTTAGGTCCTCGGACTGAGCCTTGAGGAAGACCGCTTTTGTGTTGTTAATTTGTACATATTATAATTATTACTCAAATAACTCTTTAACCATGGATATGTAACCCCCTGTGGGTCATGCAGTTCACATTTGCCTAAAAGTCGTCCCAGATCAATCGTATCAAATGCCTTACATAGGTAAATAAACACACCTACGGAATTAAGCTTCTGGTCACCTTCTGCAGGAATGTGCTCCACAAACAGCTAGCTACACAAGTTGTGGAGCAGTTGTTCCTGTGCTCATTCAGTATATTTTCATTAACAAAGGAGTCCAGCCTTTTGTGAATATTTTTTCCCCTTAAAATTGTTGCAGTATTTTTGCAGAAGCCTATCATAATAGCCTTTCTCAGGACTAATGTTAACTTATTTTATACATTTTATATTATTCTTTTTCCTGAGTTGAGCACTTAATGAAATTATGACATCGCACCTTGATATTTACTTGTACTCAGTCACTTCAGTGTTGTCACATCTGAAATCTTTTTTGCAGTTTCATTAATTGTGATACAGGAACTGTTTCAATTAAATATTTAATTTCCTGAGATGTTGTCAATTTATTTTCAAGCGAAACTCTCAAAAAGAGCTTAAGGTTTATTAGTTTTTGATTAGGTTGTGTGGCTAAGTATAAACACTTATTTTTTAATTTTTCAGGTTTGCATCGTAACACTGTGTTTCTGAGCCATGATTGAGCCAGTCAACCAATTACCTTTCCCTTGCATCCAAGCACCTGGACTTGCTGAAAGGTACTGTGTCCATCATTCCATGGTCTGCCAGATCATCACAGCATGGACCAACTTTTTATTTACAGTATTCAGTTAAATTAGGATCTGGAAACTGGAGGACCAGATATGTAAAAATCTACCTGGAGACTTTATTGGCTACCCTGACATTGCAGTGATCCTACACTGAGCTGAGCCAGTCTTCCTCTTCTCCAGAGTGACGTGTTTTTATCACCAGTAAAAGCAAACAAGTCTGATGTCTGAGTAACTGATGTTCATTTTGTTATCCTGTTTGTACTTAAAATAAAATTGAATCTCTTTTGTAATACTCTGCATTTCAATCTTTTTTCCCCTTTTGTCAGTGTTTACATTATCTCAAGTATTTGCATGTAGATTCAAATGGGATATTAAAATGCAACACTTTTAAATAATACCAGCAAAGAAATGTGAATATTAAGTAATATGAAGTTAGTCATGTAATTCAATATACAATATATAAAACAATCTTGTCACATCATCAAGATGATGTGACAAGATTGTTTTTCATACTAGATGTGATTTTAATTGATTCCTCTTGTCCTCAATTTCTATAAAAAATAAAATGATTACAGAAAATACTTTCAAAATATGCCTTTATTTACATCATCTCTTCTGTGAGTTGTATAAGGAAGCATTTTGGCCAGGTTACAAGAATTTACAGTCATCATAACAGCAGAATAAAGATGCAATTTTATAACAATGTCTTTAAAATTACAAGAAGTCGTTTTAATGGGAAATAAAGATTCAGATTGATGTGACATAATCAGGTCAGTCCATGTGGTTCTGACACATTTGTCAGTAATCAAGAGGATGTAAATTGCACTTAATACTAGTAAGCATTAAGGTAAAAATAAAAAATAGAGCAAATATACAAAATGGAAATAGAGCTACGGATAGGAATACTTTCTATAAAAAGAAAAGCAAAGGGAGGGAAAAGTTGTTGGCAGCATTAGCTCAGCCGATGCCTCCCTCCAGGACTGAACTCCAGTCCAACTCCAGCTATATATAATAAAAGAAATAAAACAGAAAGATAAAGTAAATAATGCCAATTCGAATGTGCTCCAGATGCAAAAGATTTTCTGATTTATCATTGATATTTTACAAATTTCACAAATCAATTAGAAGGTTTCATAAATGTTTTATTTATCCTGCTATTTGTGCAGAATAATCTAGTTGGATTTAAATGTCTGGATGTTGAAGGTTTTAAAATACAACACATTAAAAATGCTCAAGATAGTGGAAACGTTTAGCTATGTTTCAATTAGAAGCTACATTTGGAACCTAACTACGACTGATAGCTTTGGGTACTATATATATATAAACACTGCTCAAAAAAATAAAGGGAACACTCAAATAACACATCCTAGATCTGAATGAATGAAATATTCTCATTGAATACTTTGTCCTGTACAAAGTTGAATGTGCTGACAACAAAATCATTGCTGATTGTCAATCAGTGTTGCTTCCTAAGTGGACAGTTTGATTTCACAGAAGTTTGATGTACTTGGAGTTATATTGTGTTGTTTGAGTGTTCCCTTTATTTTTTGAGCAGTATATATATATCTATGTAAAAAAAAAAAAAATCCCCTTCTCACCCACTGCGGGTGGTTCTTATCCTCTGAGCTCGGGTCCTGGGAGCTTGAGGGTCCTGCGCAGTATCTTGGCTGTGCCAAGGACTGCACATTTCTGGACTGAGATGTCTGATGTTGTTCCTGGGATCTGTTGTAGCCATTGCTCTAGTTTGGGGACAGAGCGGGGACAGAGCATCTCCTTGGTATAGGCCACATTTGAGGAACACTTGTGCAAGTGGTTTGCAGTTGGCTTCGAGGGTGGTTTTCCACAGCCTCATCGAGTTTGCAATGAAGGCTCTCAGAATCCTGTTGATGTTATACATCTCTAAGCATTCAATGATCCAAGTATGCGGCATTGAGTCATAGGCTTTCTTGTAATCAATCCAAGCCATGCACAGGTTGGTGTGTTGGGTCTTGCAGTCTCGGGCGACTGTGCGGTCTACGAGGAGTTGGTGTTTGGCTCCTCTGCTATTTGCACCGATGAAAATATGTGTTTATCCATGTGTTTGCTTATCTTGGCCGCTATGATGCCTGACATGGGCTTCCAGCAATGTTCCCTCTAAGCTGCGCGCCTGCGCAATCGCGCACTGCTCGCATATTCTCAGCGCACAAGAAAATCTATGTTGCGCATAAAATAAAGTCCAACTTAAACTGGACATTGAGCTCAGATATCAGTTTTGACTATGGACAAGTTACATGTTTTTCGTCCTACTTTGCGATCGAACTCAGTGAGTGACAGGAATCCACTCAATGACACGATACGGTTCACTTTCGCTACGCAGCCAATCATCGCATGCTATTTTGCGTAAGTGCCTTGGTCATATGCGCTGTGGCACCGTGCAGGTAAGAATAGTGCGGTGGAGTCAAGAAAGCTAACACCTTATCATGTCTAAGTGAGACATCCACTCACCAAGCCAAAGTAAAAAAAAAAAAAAAGAAATGCACTTCTGCTAAGATCAAATGGCTGTTGGAGTTTGTGCAACTGAAACAGTACAGTACAGTGGAGTGACCGTGTCAAGAAGGCAATGGGGTCATCACTGTTGCCTTCACCAATACTGATGAGATTACTCTTTTTATTAATAAGCTCTGTGATCACATCGATGCCCGTTTTTTAAAGCATGAATTAAAAGAATGGTCTGCATTTGATATTGAAGCGTTGAGTTCAGATTTTTGACGATGGATAAGCAGACATTTGTACACTGGCAAAGAAGTATGGCCCACAGATTATGGAGGCCATGAACAGCCAATATGCTGAATTCAAGAACATAAAGCAAGAAGCAGACTGACCCATCAACCTGGGCAAAGTTGATGGGTCAGTAAGAAGGGCAGACGTGAAAAAAACTAATGAAATATTTTACAAAAATTTATACTGTATCATAAGCTACAGAAAACATTTCATTGTGCAAAATGTGAATATTTTAATATGAACAAACAGTTATGTCTGAAAGGTGTAATGTCATTTCTCACCCTGGCTGAAGCAGGACTCTTACTAATACTGTGCATCTCATGAACAGCAATGTTTTTTTTTTTTGTTTTTTTTTTAATGGGAAAATCACTTAAATTGAAAGCAAACAAATGAAAAATGTTGATGTAATTTGTTTCTTTTAATAAGCCATGCAACTTCCTATGATCCCAGATTTATAATACTTGTGCGTGGCCACGCTGTGTGCACCGATGATGCTCACAGTGGACCTCAGTGTTCTCAGGAAGCTTGTGTGTATGCCCAGACGCATGAAAAATTAGAGGGAACATTGGCTTCCAGGTTGTGGAGAGGCAGGTTATTGGTCAGTAGTTGGGTGGGACTGGACCCTTTGATGGCTCCTTCTGGATTAGGATTGTCCGCCCTTCAGTTAACCATTCAGGGTGAGTCCCACTTTGTAGCTGGTTCATTTGGCCTGCCAGTCGCTCATGGAGGGCAGTTAGTTTCTTTAGCCAGTAGGCATGGATCATGTCAGGCCCTGGTGCTGTCCAGTTTTTCATACCTGAGACTCTTTCTTGGACATCTGTCACAGTGATGGTTACCAAGGCTTGCTCAGGGAGGTTGCTATGGTCCTCTCGTTAAGAGATGTGCATTGCTGTTGTGGGACACCTCCCTTTCCCGTATGCCTTTCCTGTATTGTTCAGTCTCCAGCCTTGGTGGGTCTGGTTTGTTGTTATTATTACCCTGCCATTGAGAGTACACCTTGTCTCCCTTGTGTATCTCTTTAGGCGGCTGGCCAAGGCTTGGAGCCTCTGTTTGGCAGTTTCAAGTACTTTCTGGGTACTTGTCTTTTCATTATACCCTTGTGGAGCACTGACAGTTGGTTCACTTCCCTCCTTGTTACCTTGATTTTAGCCTCTAACCGTCTTTTGCTCTTATAGCCAAGTATCTCAAGCATCACTGATGCTGAGTTGTAGATCAGCATTCCAACAGATCCACATTTTCATCTCTCGCCCATCAAGGTGCTCTGGTTCCCCAACACCTTACGCAGACCTTGTTTGGCTGGGCGACATCTGAACCGGCATGTTACGCATCTTGGTATGAGGTAGGCAGTAGCTTGAAGGGTAGCTTGCCTATTCGAACCCCGCCCTCTCGGGTGATATACTGATGCCTTATCTATTGAGCTATCCAGTCAAGTATATATATATATATATATATATATCTCGGTGGTGGAGAATGCCAGAGCTAAGATCCTGTGGGACTTCCAGATCCAGACAGACAAAATGGTAAGGGCAAACCAACCAGACGTTGTCGTAGTGGATAAACAACAGAGGAAAACCGTTGTGGTAGATGTAGCAATACCAAGCGACTGCAACATCAGGAAAAAGGAGCACGAGAAACTGGAGAAATACCAGGTCCTCAGGGAGGAACAGGAGAGGGCCTGGAAGGTGAAGACCACAGTGGTGCCTGTGGTCATCGGGGCCCTTGGGGCAGTCACCCCCAAACTGGAGCAATGGCTACAACAGATCCCAGGAACAACATCAGACATCTCAGTCCAGAAATGTGCAGTCCTTGGCACAGTCAAGATACTGCGCAGGACCCTCAAGCTCCCAGGCCTCTGGTAAAGGACCCGAGCTCAGAGGATAAGAACTACCCGCAGTGGGAGAGAAGGGAATTTTATGTGTAACTATATATATCTGTAGCTAGATCTATAGATGCATAACTATCTATATGTAGATATAGATATACATCTATCTACCTACCTACATACATACAAATGATTTATGAACTTACCTTTGAAGTTACAGTGAAGTTTGACATATCCAGCTTAAATCCTTTGTCGTTGTTGGAGCGTTTCAGGACATCTGAATAATTCTATAAGCATCATTAACAGTCCTGCAATGACAGAGGAGCCATTGCTGTTGCCTGCGCCCCGGAAGTGGTCTATGGCAAAAAAAATGCGGAAGTGCTAAAATGGAAGTCCGTGGCATATAGGCTATTGATATTAATTTTAATTGAAATTTTAAATTTATTTTTAAGACTAGTTATGGGTTAAAATACTGTTTCCCTGGCGATGTTTTCCCAGAACATATAATTACCCAGTCATATTTGTACTTTTCTTGTCTATTTGACATCTTTTAACACAAAAACACGATCAACCACCTCGGCGCTCCAACCACCGGGCTCAGCAAGTTTTCTGGGGGATACCCTGAGTAATGTTTTGACGGCAATGTTATTTTTTAGATGGCAATGTTATCTTTCTCACCAATATACTTCCCTCTCTCCACAATGATTAAATGCTGCAATAATAAAAATTTTATCAACACATACCTGCACTAACAAAGCTCTAGAAAAGTAGATCACTATGGTTTGTTTTGGAGCAAGATGGGAAGCCGTCATCGGCCAAAATTATGACTTTTTCTGGGATATTAATCAATATATATCTCAGAAACTAACGAAAATGTTAAAGGTACAAACTGCACTAACCACTCAAACTTTATGCTGGAATTTTTTATGTGAGTGGGCTATCGGCTTCACTTAGCTTAGCCTAAAAATATTGCATACAAACATTTATTTTAGGATTTTGATGTTTTGCACATTATATAAACAACTACTAAAGGATCATTCTGTAATCTGTCCTTCATCTATGGAGACAATAACAACTTTTGCATTTTTTTTCTCCTCTATTAACTTTCATATGGATATAATATCTATCCTTGTAAGCACTGATGCAGCTCTCTCTGATGTGCTCTGGTTCTGTCACTCTAGAGCCATTTAGGCAATGTTCTTGTAGACATGAAGTTGATTGATATAAAGGACACTTTGCCAGTGGGCTTCATCCCAATCCAGGAGACTGTCGACACTCGTAAGTCAGCAACCAACCAATTGCTCAAAAGTCTCAAAATTATTTTGATCTTCAAATGTTTTAGTGTTGAAACTCAATGACCACAGTAACCGTATTAGTCCTTAATTACAGTGCCCCCTCGGAGAAATGGGGACTTTTTTTCCCTTTTGCGTTCCCTTTCAAAACTTTTGCTTTTCCTCGCAATAATGTACTGATCAATTTATGCGGAATAATTGAATACTGTTACCTTCTCTTACTGTGGACACCTTACTTTCTGCTTTAATATAAGGTTATGTGTGAGAGACACCGAATTTATTAGCTTATTTATTTTATTGTTCATGTGTATTATTCACAGGTACCCCACCCAATTTGTTTTGTTTATTATGATAAGTTAATTCATTCTTCATTGTAGCTTGTTCATTCCTTCAGACCTTGGTTTTGTGTCTGTCTTGTTACTAATATTTTCGAGATGTCATTGAATGCGACTCTGTGTGTTCCTCGAACGTGCCCTTTGCGAGGCACTATTTTTGTTTGGCTCAGCAGCATTACGCATCAGTCATCTGTGCCTCAGCCCAGCAACATATAATGGCGAGCCAGCCAGGATTGATGTTTTAAAAGGATTTTCAGCTCAAGAAACTGAGACCTTTGGAACCGTTGGCAGGTAACGGTAGCATTGTGCGCCGCTCAAGTAAAACTCTCTCCGACCATCGGACTTGAGATCTAAGAGTTTTAAGAACAGTTTTTATCCAAGGGGTATAAGAAAATTTTTTGAGTCCCCACGATGGAGCTGGAATCTCTGCGAGACAAAGTCACAGCTATGTTTTGACAGTTGGAGGTGTTGGAGGTCAGACTATGACCTCCACTACTTTGGAGCTCATAGTCTGACCTCCAACACCTCCAACAGGTCAGTTACCAACTGAAATGCTTTGCTACAAAGGAAGAGCCCACAAAAGGCAATGCCAGACGCCAGCTGATGAAAATAGGCTGGATGAAGTTGAAAGCAGCTATATATCAAATGATGCTTTGCAGTTTGTAAAAGAACTTTTATGAGTTCTGGGCCGACTGGAAGCTTAAGAGGAGTGTTGTGGAATTCCCCGCTTGTTCGACACAAGTGACAAATATGAAGAGCTGCAAGAAGAGATCAAAGCCATAGCGGAGAAACTCAGACTAACAGAAGCCACTATCAGCTTTGGGCTGAGCTTATCAGGAAAAGTACAGAAGGTGACTATTCGCCATGAGTTTCGTATCTGTGTTCAAATAGGAGGGAGTGGGCAGGGTGATCGGCTGTCCTACGCTAGCCTGCTGCACTAGATAGAAAATGGACTCTGCAAAGTCCATAGTGAGCCAGAAGTTATTGAAGCGATGATGAGAGCCCTGGTCTCAAGCTGCGTGGTATGCTGGAAATAAAGACTGAGTTGATGCTCCAACAGCTAAAGACAATATTAAAAGGACATTACAGAGAAGATGACACATCTGACTTGTACCAAAATCTGTTTAATCTTTCCCAGGACCCAAAAGAGTTAGCTCAAGACATCTTATTCAGGGCGATTGAGCTTAAAGACAGGCTTCTATATGCATCCAAGAATGAAGACGTGGAAGACTACAGCATGGACCTGGTAAACACAATGTTTTTAGGATCAGAGGGTACAGGACTGCAAAATGATAACATCAAATTTCAGTTCAAGACACTTGACAATCCAAATGTGACTGATGAAACACTGATTGAGAAACTTAATGAAGCTGCCACCTCGAGACAGAGCGGCTAAATAAACTAAAAAGAAACAGCCAGAAAACAATAAGGATCAGCAAGCTGCTCACTGAAGATGAACCACACAGCAGATCTCAGACCAAGGATGACAAGACAACTCCTGCTCCACTTGAAATGCACACCTTGGTGAAAAAACTGAGAAAAGAGGTTGCTGAGGTAAAGCAGATGTTCTTCGCTTCCCTGAACACCAGTAAGAGGCATGCTGCAAAGAGGGGGTACCCAGAGAAGGAGGGGGTACAGAACCTGCCTGAGCAACGGAAAAGGAGATGACTGCACCCATTGCTTCAAATGTGGCCAGCCGGGTCACATCGCCAGAGGACGCCGAGCTCCACATCAGCAGCAGGAAAAGGTCGGAGGGCCACTGCCATGGGACCAGCACTGACCCAGCCACCACATGGGGAGTCCTGCCACTGCCTTTTCTGCCACCGGGAAGAATCAGTTGATGCTCCACTCCAGAGGTGTTCAGGTTGCTCAGCTGCCATGTATTGCTCCAAAGCATGTCAGACACAACACTGGCACAAACATAACCACACGTAAAGCTGTGAGACTAGCTGAACAATATCTGGGTAAAAAAAATGAAAAGTTTGGACATTTTCTCAGATAAACAGGGCAAGAAATTAGTAAAACTAATTGGTAGGCATAAAATGGTGAGCTGAACTTTTGACAATCTACCAGTTGTAGCGCTGTGGGACACTGGTGCACAGGCTACAGTGATTAATGACAATTGGAGGGAGGAGCACTTACCTTACACCTCTATCTGGGGTATAGATGAGCTCTTAGGATCAGAACCATTAAATGGGCTTGCTGCTGCTAATCAAACAGATATACAATTTATAGAGTGGATTCCAGGACGGAGTCAAGGGTCTAATGAAACTCTTAACAATTTGCCGTCGAACTAACATCCAAACTGGCAAGAACACCATAATGTTGTTTTGTCCTACTTTGACCACCATAATCCCAGAAGGACTTCATATGCAAGAGGTACTGTTTAAAGTGAAAAGGGGCAACTCAGCCATGGTCCCACTGCCTGTCACGAACACCACAGGTCATAATACAACTTCAAAACCACGTCTCATTCTGGGCCACATTGAGGAGTTAAAAGCAGTATATCCAGCTGCTTTGCAACCTGTAGAGAACCAACAAACTAACAACATGACAAACAACATGACAAGTGATGCAGATGTTAAAGTTTCATTACCTGCCATTAGTGACACGTGTGATATTTGGGATCCTCCTGTACAGTTAGATCATTTAACTGGTGAGCAGTACTTTGTAGTGAAAACAATGCTCAGGGAGGAGTGTAAAAGCTTTTGACAAAGATGAAAATTATGTTGATTGTATTCCTAGTCTTTGCATGCACATTACTTTCAAAAATCAGAGACCAGTTCAAATGACCTACATTAGTGTGCCTAAACCACTCAAGATGTGAAAACCTACCTGTAGGGCATGATTAACAGGCTGAGTTACAAAATCAAAGTCATCCTTTTCTCCGCCGAAAGTCTGTGTGAGGAAAAAGTCAGGCGAGCTCAGACTTTGTGTAGATTATTGAGAACTTAATCGCAAATGAGTACCTGACAAATGGCCTATTCCCAGAATACAAGACATACTGGACAACTATACAGGTAGCTCCTGGTTTACATTATTGGACCAGGGAAAGACTTATCATCATGGGTTTTTAGATGAGGACAGCCAGCCACTCACAGCATTTTCACTCCATGGGGTTTATACCAATAGTCCATTGGCATAATGGGCTAGAATGGGATTACTAAGTTCAGCCCCAGCAGAATTTCAGAGAAGCATGGGGTTTGCGTGATGATGTCTGCCTACCTTACCTTGATGACACCTTACCTTACCTGTTCCCAAACAGACTTAAAGATGCAGTTAGGCCTGTCACGATAACAGATTTTGCTGGGCGATAAATTGTCTCAAAAATTATTGCGATAAACGATATTGTTTGAATACCTTTGTACATTGATTTAATAGAAATTATGTAATAATACATACGTTTTCATGCCAACGACAGATACTCTTTACTTTCAAAAGAACACTTACCACTGGGACTGATACACAAAATAAATAAAACAACCAAAACCAAATATAAAATAGATTCTTAGTCTCCATTAACAATAAATGTACTTGAATAAAAATCAATCAATCAATCAAATTTTATTTGTATAGCACATTTCAGCTACAAGGCATTTCAAAGTGCTTTACATCATAAACACAAAGTCATGCAACATAGAATAAAATATCAAGTAGTATGTCACGGAATTTAAGCGCCTGTTACCGCCGGACTCCGCCGTCCGTTCAAACACGGGTATTTGCCGGGCCCCGTTGCCCACAACAGAAAAAGGTCTCAACAACTAAACAACATAAAGCCAAAGTGGAAATAAATACTGCATTCAACCAAAAGAGTGCAGATTATGAAGTCTGTATAGTTTATTGCCCTTCAGTAATCATTAGATTTAAATAGAGAAGACATCCGTCTGCCTGATGCAATAGTTCAAACTACAGGATTTTTTACCCCAAATGACTATCTTAGAACGATATTCGTTCTGAGATTGTCACTAGTGTAGTGTGTTACGGTAGATCGTTGTGCCGCTCCGATCTAAGTCAAGGATTTGCCCAGACTGGGAGAGTGACGCGGCCTGTTGAATGTGACCGGTAGCCAATCAGAAAGCGCGGATTCTTTCTAAGGGGAAACATGGAGGGAATCCCGAACAGCTGACACGGCGCAACCCGAAGTCCAGCAGACATCGGAAACAACATGAATGTTTATTCAGCAGTTCGTTCAAAGAAAATATAAATAAGTTGGAGCGAAATTTCTACCAGAAAACCCGGTAACTTTTCAGCTGTTCTTCGTTAACGTGACATAAATAGGTTAAAATAATTTTCATTCAGTAAGACTGACACTAGCCACATGCATTGTAGGTAGATTGTAGTAAGAAATTGATTAATGCCTGGTTTCAAAATTAGTTAACTGGACTTATTATTTTGTGCCCATTGTTGGACACCACATGGTTCGATCGAACCGTTATACCTAGGACTTCTGTCGGCTAATGTGTCTCTCAGGTTTTGATAATGGGCCGACAATCCGCGACATAAGATTGTGCAGCGCGCGCTGGGCATTACACTAAGGAAGTAAGGAAGGTTGGGTCAGTGGAGAGAAACGGAGTTGAGCTTTTTTTCATTCGGTGTCATCAATAGAAAGAGAAAAAGGCAGGAAGAAACGATATAGCTGATACTTCAAATCAGGTCGATAGTTTTAATTTATTGTGCGATTAATTGATTTATCGTTTACCGCGACAGGCCTACATGCAGTGAATAAATTCATTTTCAGTTTTTTGCACCAAAGAGTTAAGAATAAACACTGAGGCTCTTTAAATGTGTATATATTTGAAATTTGACATTGACCTTTCTGACTGTATACAAAATAGACCAGCAAATATTGCAGTAAGCATATTGTGAGGGAACGCAAAACTTATTGTGAGTTAACGCAAAAAAAATGTTTTCCCCATTTCCCCTTGGGGTGCTCCGTACTTTATCACTTTGTTGTGTTAGAGATTGTTTTGGTAGTACAGCGATGCTATGTCTTTTTTGTCCCTTACAGAGGAACAGGCCTTCAGAAAGAGGCGGCTTTGTATCAAGTTTATTCCGAGAGATTCAACAGAGGCAGCTATCTGTGACATCCGTATCTTGGGACGAACCAAACAAGCCCCTCCTCAGTATACCTTTATCGGGTGAGCAATCTGATATCAATTGTCAACTTTTGGGCAACAAGTTATCAAAAAAAAGTCTGGGCTAATGTATTGTTTACCACACAAATATTTAGACAGGATATGTTGTATTGTAGCTGATGAGTTGTCACACTCAGAGTTCTGGTAGGAGTGAATGTATAAAGCTGTCTGTAACTGCAGCACCCATCATCTGTATGTTTTGTTGGTGTCAATGTTTTGCATGTGCAACAGAATATCCTGCTGTTAACATTTTATAGTCACATAAAATATGAGAAACTTTGAAATTGCATTGCCATTGTTGGTGACATCAGGAACATTTGTAAGTTGTTTTTAGTATCCTAAAAATGTCAGAAACTTTAGATGTGAGATCTAAAAAATACTAGAAAATTGGTGTGTTCTTATGTGTAACTTTAACACATCTACTGATCCTTTGTAAATATTCTGTCCCTGAGCTGCTCCAGGTTGAATCACTTAAAAGCTACACAGTGTAAAAGGGCATGCTGAGGCTGTCTCTGGGATAGCAAACAAGACCTGAGGGAAGTTCTTCAAATCTAATACAATTGGTTTCAGACATTTGTGCTGGGTTGTGCAGCAAAAATTTTCAGTTATGCCGCTATTATTTTAAAGATATTAGGAAATGTTTCCAGAGATGATGACAGGTCAACTAATCCACCACCTTCTTCAAATCAGACAAAAATTGTTGTCAAACAACTTGACTACATAGTCAAGTTGTAGTCAACTTGACTACAACTTGACTATGTAGTCATTGTTTAAATGAACTACTATGGAGTAGTTCATTTAAACAAAACCAGCACCAACGTAGCAGAAACTTGACTACATAGTCAAGTTGTTTGACAACAATTTTTGCATGAACATTCGTGCAGCTAAGATTTTCATGTTCTTCTGGGGATTTCAGAGATCAACCACCCCTTTTGCTTCCCAGTCACATTTGCAAAAATAAATAAATTTGGTGTCATTAAACTCGGCAAAGTCTGTCCTGGTTTGTGCAGCAAAAGTTTTAGTTTGTGCCAGTATCATTTTAAAGACAATAAAAAAGTGTCCAGAGGTCATCAAAGGTCAAGGAAAATTTATTCATGTTGCAACTGTGAATTTCATTTACAAATGCGAAGTTTGTGCTGGTGTGACCAACCAGCACAAACTTAGCCGAGTTGATTGACACAAAATTTGTTTATTTATTTGTTTATTTTGGAAATGTAAGCAGAGGTTGGAGGTGGTCAACCTTAGATGACCTCTGTTGAGCCCTGGAAACATTTTGATATTGGGAAAAACAAAAACAAATTTTGCTGAACAAACTTAGTGGAGTTGATTTACACCAAATTTGTTTGAATTCATAAATGAAAGGGGCAGGGGGCTATTGACCTTTCATGACTTTTCATGACTTCTGGAAACATTTCCTCATATCTTCATAAGGATAGCGTCACAAATAACAAATTTTGCTGGACAAAACCAGCACCAACGTAGCAGAAACATTTAAGACCAATTTTGTTAGATTTGAAGAAGGTGAGTAGGGCAACTTCACTCAAGTAGAAACAGGGACAGTAACTAGAGACTTTTCAGCTTATAATTAATAAAACAAATGATGTTAGTAAAACTTTCATTTCTTCATACTATGATGTAATCTTGACACAATATTGGTGGTGAAAAGTGTAATTTTTCACCACCAAAAGATGAAAATGTAACATTTTCATCTTTTTTCTTTCCGTTGTCTTGGTGTCCCCATTGTTCATATTCACTAAAATCTACATTTAGTTATAAAAAAAAAAAGGCAGCAGAGATCTGTCCATTTGGGCAAATATTTTTTACCAAGTAGGGTTTGAATTTATAACAACTGAAAAATATTCTCCTGAAAATTAGTAACTCTGTGATTGTAATGGCAGTTGATATTTAACATATTCAACTTACCTACTATGGAGTAGTTCATTTAAATGTTTATTTTTGGTAATTTTAGAGTTTTGTCCATCCATCCATCCATCCATCCATCTTCTGCCGCTTATCCGGGGTCGGGTCGCGGGGGCAGCAGCTTAAGAAGGGAGGCCCAGACTTCCCTCTCCCCAGCCACTTCCTCCAGCTCCTCCGGGGGAATCCCGAGGCGTTCCCAAGCCAGCCGAGAGACATAGTCCCTCCAGCGTGTCCTGGGTCTTCCCCGGGGCCTCCTCCCGGTGGGACGTGCCCGAAACACCTCACCAGGGAGGCGTCCAGGAGGCATCCGGACCAGATGCCCGAGCCACCTCAACTGGCTCCTCTCGATGTGGAGGAGCAGCGGCTCTACTCTGAGTCCCTCCCGGATGACCGAGCTTCTCACCCTATCTCTAAGGGAGAGCCCAGCCACCCTACGGAGAAAACTCATTTCGGCCGCTTGTATTCGCGATCTCGTTCTTTCGGTCATTACCCAAAGCTCATGACCATAGATGAGGGTAGGAACGTAGATCGACCGGTAAATTGAGAGCTTCGCTTTTAGACTCAGCTCTCTCTTCACCACGACGGACCGGTAGAGTGCCCGCTTCACGGCGGACGCTGCACCAATCCGCCTGTCGATCTCACGCTCCCTTCTTCCCTCATTCGTGAACAAGATCCCGAGATACTTGAACTCCTCCACTTGAGGCAGGACATCTCCCTCGACACAGAGAAGGCACTCTACCCTTTTCCGACTCAAGACCATGGTCTCAGACTTGGAGGCACTGATCCTCATCCCGGCCGCTTCACACTCGGCTGCGAACCGCTCCAGTGAGAGCTGCAGATCACGTCCCGATGAAGCCAATAGGACCACATCATCCGCAAAAAGCAGAGATGCAATCCTAAGGCCACCAAAACGGATCCCCTCAACACCCTGGCTGCGCCTAGAAATTCTGTCCATAAAAGTAATGAACAGAATCGGTGACAAAGGGCAGCCCTGGCGGAGTCCAACCCTCACTGGGAACGAGCCCGACTTATTGCCGGCAATGCGGACCAGACTCTGACACCGGTCATACAGGGACCTGACAGCCCGTATCAAAGGGCCCGGTACCCCATACTCCCGGAGAACCCCCCACAGGGCACCCCGAGGGACACGGTCGAACGCCTTCTCCAAGTCCACAAAGCACATGTAGACCGGTTGGGCGAACTCCCATGCACCCTCCAGGACCCTGCTGAGGGTGTAGAGCTGGTCCAGTGTTCCACAACCAGGACGAAAACCACACTGCTCTTCCAAAATCCGAGGTTCGACTATCCGACGGACCCTCCTCTCCAGTACCCCTGAATAGACCTTGCCAGGGAGGCTTAAGAGTGTGATCCCTCTATAGTTGGAGCACACCCTCCGATCCCCCTTTTTAAACAGGGGGACCACCACCCCAGTCTGCCAATCCAGGGGAACTGCCCCCGATGTCCATGCGATACTGCAGAGTCGCGTTAACCAACGCAACCCTACAACATCCAGAGCCTTGAGATACTCCGGGCGAATCTCATCCACCCCCGGGGCCCGGCCACCGAGGAGCTTTTTAACCACCTCGGCGACCTCGTCCCCAGAGATTGGAGAGCCCAACCCAAAGTCCTCAGGCTCAGCTTCCTCAGTGGAAGGCATGTTGGTGGGATTGAGGAGGTCTTCGAAGTACTCCGCCCACCGACCCACAACGTCCCGAGTCGAAGTCAGCAGCACACCACCCCCACTGTAAACAGTGTTGGTGCTACACTGCTTCCCCCTCCTGAGACGCCGGATGGTGGACCAGAATCGCCTCGAAGCCATACGGAAGTCTTTCTCCATGGTCTCTCCGAACTCCTCCCACGCCCGAGTTTTTGCCTCAGCAACCACCTGAGCCGCACGCCGCTTTGCCCGCCGGTACCCATCAGCCGCTTCCGGAGTCCCACAGGCCAAAAAGGCCCGATAGGACTCCTTCTTCAACCTGACAGCATCCCTCACCGAAGGTGTCCACCAACGGGTTCGAGGGTTGCCACCACGACAGGCACCGACAACCTTGCGACCACAGCTCCGATGAGCCGCCTCGACAATGGAGGCACGGAACATGGTCCACTCGGACTCAATGTCCCCCGCCTCCCCCGGGACGTGTTCGAAGCTCTGCCGGAGATGGGAGTTAAAGCTCCGTCTCACGGGGGACTCCGCCAGACGTTCCCAGCAGACCCTCACAACACGTTTGGGCCTGCCAGGTCTGACCGGCATCCTCCCCCACCACCGGAGCCAACTCACCACCAGGTAGTGGTCAGTGGACAACTCCGCACCTCTCTTCACCCGAGTGTCCAAGACATACGGCCGCAGATCCGACGAAACGATGACAAAATCGATCATTGAACTGCGGCCTAGGGTGTCCTGGTGCCAAGTGCACATATGGACACCCTTATGCCTGAACATGGTGTTCGTTATGGACAATCCGTGACGAGCACAGAAGTCCAGCAACAGAACACCACTCGAGTTCAGATCGGAGGGAGCACTCCTCCCAACCACGCCCCTCCAGGTCTCACTGTCACTGCCCACGTGAGCGTTGAAGTCCCCCAGCAAAACGAGGGAGTCCCCAGGAGGGGCACTCTCCAGTACCCCCTCCAAGGACTCCAAAAAGGGTGGGTAAGCTGAACTGTCATTCGGCCCGTAAGCACAAACAACAGTCAGAACCCGTCCCCCCACCCGTAGGCGGAGGGAGGCTACCCTCTCGTTCACCGGGGTAAACCCCAACGTACAGGCGCCAAGATGGGGAGCAACAAGTATGCCCACCCCTGCTCGACGCCTCTCACCGTGGGCAACTCCAGAGTGGAAGTACATCCAGCCCCTCTCAAGGAGACTGGTTCCAGAACCAGAGCCATGCGTCGAGGTGAGACCGACTATTTCTAGCCGGAACCTCTCAGCCTCACACACTAGCTCCGGCTCCTTCCCCACCAGAGAGGTGACATTCCACGTCCCAAGAGTCAGTTTCTGCAACCGAGGATCGGACCGCCAAGACCCCCTCCCTCGGCCACAACCCATCTCACATTGCACCCGACCCCTATGGCCCTTCCTACAGGTGGTGAGCCCATTGGAAGAGGGACCCATGTTTCCTCTTCGGGCTGAGCCCGGCCGGGCTCCATGGGTAAAAGCCCGGCCACCAGGCGCTCGCCAACGTGCCCCACCTCCAGGCCTGGCTCCAGAGTGGGGCCCCGGTGACCCGCGTCCGGGCGAGGGAACACGAGAACCAAAGTTGTCTTTCTTCATGGGGGTCTTGTTGTGAGTTTTGTTGTGTGGGCTATTTAACTAGATAAGGTAATTTTCTTCTGTTGTTTCTCTGTGTTACATTTGATTGCAGGGAACTCAACAACATGGGAATCTGGTATCGCATGGGGAACGTTGATCGTGCTCAAGACCCGATGCACACACCAACAACCATCAATGTCCAAAATGCTAATTCCTCCACTGTACCAGTCTCAGCTGCTCCTATTCCGAAGTATGTCCAGTGAACTCAGGGTTTCTCCCAGAAAACATGTTAAGTAGGGCAGTTAAGGCAGTTCACAATGCTCCATTGTGATT
The DNA here is from genome assembly GCA_010277015.1 of Poeciliopsis turrubarensis. NCBI lineage: Eukaryota > Metazoa > Chordata > Actinopteri > Cyprinodontiformes > Poeciliidae > Poeciliopsis > Poeciliopsis turrubarensis. The sequence goes on from VMRN01000185.1 coordinate 390,341, forward strand.
TTGTTTTAAAAATGTTACTAGTAAACAGGAAATGTGAAAATAAGATTAGGTAATTATGTCTTATTCCAAGACTTTATTGGCAATTCTCAAAACACTAAATATATAACATAAAAAGAATACAATTAATTAAGCTAAATATTCTTAGGGTACTAAATTCCAGTATGTATTGTATTGTATTAAATATTATTGTGTTTTACTAAATCCTAGAGTTCTTTTAAAGACACACTAGAAATGTTTTAAAAGATCTATAATTTTCTGAAAATGAGCCCTTATAGCCGATGGATGTGACTGCTGACTGAACAGATAATGCTCCAGGAATCACTAAGCCTGGCTGTTAGCCTGGTGTGGAGCAGGCTAGCTGCACACGATAAATTGCCTTGGTAACTTATGTGTTGTCACTTTTGTGACCCTGAATCAAAGCTTAATTAAGCCAGGATATCTGGAAAATCCCAGCTTAATCTGCTTTTCTGGTTTTTGAAACAGCCCTCAGGAAGGCAAACTGCTTTGGTTATTTCTGCAGGCATATTTCCATGACCCTGCCAGCTAGCTTCAGAGGAAAGACCACCACCAGACCAGACTATGAGCACCAGAACTCCAATCTATATGCTATCTCAGGTCTGTAAGACTTTCTTCTTTTTTTAAATTTAAGTCCAAATTATTTTCCTGGATTAAAATGGTAATCAGGGAATAGTTTGATTTATTCCATGATTATAGAATCTTTGTCTATACTAGCCCTGGCCAAAGAGTTTAGCTGGGAGGCATTGGCTTCTTTTAGAGGTGCAGCCTAAACAAGCTTTTACTTTGATATACAGTAAATACATAAACACCCCTGTAAATAACCTTGCAGATATAATATCCATTGTTAACATGTTGCAACATGTTAACAATGGCTTTATTAATACAAAATAAACAATAAGGATGTAAATAGGTACATGTATAAAATGTTGAGTAATTATTCTGTTGTTGAGTTCTGCTCATATGTTGCAGAACTCTAAGAATCTAATGTTTCCAAGATGTAAAATCTATTTCTTTAGTTGCAAAATCAATCTACTCAAGTAAGAGTAGCAATACTAATATTAGTATTGCTGCATTTTCTTCCTCAAAAAGTTACTCAAGTAAATCTTAACAGTATTACGGGCTTTTTAACATGAATAACAACAATATTAGTTTCCTGTACTTATTAACAAGCTTTAGTTGATATATTGGCTTTAGCTAGTTATTGCATAATAAACATTATCTGTATCCAGCAGCATTACTCAGCTATTAATGGTTAGTTTGGGTGAAAAAAAAAAAAAAAAAAAAAAAAATCAAAGTTCGCTGCCTTTTGCTGGTTTTCTCCCATGATTCTAATGCACCTACACAGCTCTGAACAGCAGCAGCATGTTTCTCTTGCTGCAGCACAGGTGTAAAACCGGCACAAGCATCTTAGCACCCATGTTGCGTTTAAAGGTGGCTTGGTAAAACACATTGCAACATGTTAACAATGGATTAAACTGTTCTAATAGCTACAAAAAGGTTGTGGTACAGAGGGCACAGATCTGGAAAGTGCGGGAGCTCCTACTGTATCAAATCAAGATGGAAAGAGAGAAAGTTGGCCACTCTGATAAAACGGAAGAATACAGCTTCCAGTTCCGGGAGTGGGGCACAGCTGCCTCGGTGGGCGGACAATGGCCCATACCGCCGGGCCTGGTTTAGATATATAGTTGAGGTCAGTATTCAGTTACCACTGAATACTGTTTGTTTCATTAGTTTGTATTATTATGAGTGACATTTTTTTTAAATGAAAATGTTTGAGACAGATAGTACCAATACCAGCTCTGGAGTGTTTGACATATCATAAAACATTCTTTAGTAATTAAATTTTGAAGAACAAAAGTCATTCTATTGTATCATTTCTAGCTTGAGCCATCTCTTTGTTATGGCTGTAAAAGCTGCAGGTTTGTAAGAATGTTCTCTTTTTCAGCTATGGATGGAGTGCCTTTTATGATTTCTGAGAAGTTTGCCTGCACCTCTCCTGAAGTAAGTAGTTGGAGCTGAAAAATCTCGGTGACAAGTTGATTTATGGATACCAGGTTCTGTACATCTTTAGCAATGAACCGAAACATGAGCTTTAAAAATGTCGTTCTAAGTTTTAGTACAGTACAACAAGGTCTACCTGTGAAACTGCCACATGCCAAAACATGTTAAGGACATTATGATGTAGGGAAAATGGGAAAAGGATTGTGTGATGCTGCTGACATCTGTATTAAATTCATTGTTTAATGGATTAAAAAGATATTTGGCTAGGAAAGGCATGAAGTGAAACAATGGGATAGAGCTGGTGTGTCTAACGAGCCTCCTGTGTCCTGTTCCAGCTGCAGCAGGTGGATCTGATGGGCATTACTATCAAGTCTCTAGCTGAGATTGAAAAAGAGGTGAGGAAAGAAACGGTTTCTTAATTTCAGAGTGAATAAATCTTCACTATTCACTCTGAAATAATGAAGAAATAATAATGAAAAGTGAATAAGTCTTCATTACTTATTCACTTTTCGTTATTCACTGTACTGAAATAATGCTGTGTCCAACACTACACTCTCGTGTTTGCTATTATTTTATTGTATTTATCTTAATTTTTAGCACATTTTCACATATTTCTTGACAATGGTATCACAAGAAATGTATTTTAAACAGACATAAAATACAAAATAGCATATCAGCCTCTATGGGCAGAAACCTACAGTATATAATCCAGAGATCTTTCACTTCATTTGCTTAGAGGATTTCTTTTGTACAGAGGTCCTTAGAGGACATAGGAAAAAATCTATTCCGTTGAGTGTTCTCGCAAAAGTATTGTGTTCCTTCGCAATAAATTAGCAAATATACCCTGGTCTATTTCATGTACAGTAACAGTGATAAATATCAGTTTAAAATTAAATACATATTTAAAGAGCCTAGTGAAAACATTCTTAAGTCTATGGTACAACAAAACATTGAAAATCAATCTCCATGTTCATGTTTGTGCAAGTTTGAGAAGGGGCTCCACATGAAAATGGCTCATTATTAACCATTCAGGCTACCAAGATGAAAAAGACACAATTAAAACTATCAGATTACTTTTCTGCCAACACTCAAAAATATTGAGTATTGGCAGAAAATACTCAATATATAGAAAATACTCATCCAAATAGTTTGGATGTATATTTTCTGTCTATCCTTCTTTGGGAAAGTTTTAGTTCATGTCTTAAAAGGGATGGAAAGAGAAGAAAAGCCTGTTTTACTTTTGCTTCTTGCACATTGATTTGTGGTGCATTATTATCCTCAAGGAAACATAAAACTGCAGATGTCTCAGAAATGAGATATTAACATATGTGGAAAAACCTCACAAAAGTCTTATATTGCAGCAAAACGACTTAATTATGCAGAATAAATGGACCAGTACATGATTGCAAGCGAACACAAACATTTTATCAGTTAACACAAAAGAGTAAAAATCTCCCACCGCTCCTTGGGCGCTCCATACCTTAGAAACGCCTAGAACAGGTGACAATTTATATTGAGTCTAAACACTCATCTTTTAGTCCTTATTTATTATATACAGTGCTTTGCAGAAGTAGTCAGCCCTCTTGAACTTTTCAACCTTTTGCCGTTTTTCAGGCTCCAAACATAAAGATCTATTGATCATTGTTGATTTGTTGTTTATTTTGTGAAGAATCAACAAGTTGAACACAATTATGAGGTGGAATGAAATTTATTGGATATTTTAAACATTTTTAACAAATTAAAAACTGCAAAGTGGGGCTTGCAATATCATTCGGCCCCCTTGCATTGATACTTTGTAGCGCCACCTTTTGCTGCGATTACTGCTGCAAGTAGTTTGGGGTATGTCTATCAGTTTTGCACATCGAGAGACTGAAATTCTTGCCCATTCTTCCTTGCAAAATAGTTGGAGCTCAGCGAGGTTGGATGGAGAGCGCTTGTGAACAGCAGTTTTCAGCTCTTTCCACAGATTCTTGATTGGATTCAAGTCTGTACTTTGTCTTGAACCATTCCATTGTAGATTTTGCTTTATGTTTGGGATCATTGTCTTGTTGGAAGAAAAATCTCTGTCCTAGTCTCAGGTCTTTTGCAGACTCCAACAGGTTTTCTTCCAGAATGGTTCTGTATTTGGCTCCATCCATCTTCCCATCAATCCGTGCTGAAGAAAAGCAGGCCCAACCCATGATGCTTCCACCACCATGTTTGACAGTGGGGATGGTGTGTTAAGAGTGAACTGCGTTGCTTTTATGCCAAACATATCGTTTTGCATTGAGGCCAAACGATTTTGGTTTCATCTGACCAGACTACCTTCTTCCACATGTTTGGTGTGGAAGAAGGGATAAACTTTCTTGGTGGATTTGCAGTGGTCTGGAACTCCTTCCATTTCAATATGATGGTTTGCTCAGTGCTCCTTGAGATGTTTAAAGCTTGGGAAATCCAGCTTTAAGACTCTGAAGGGGCCAACCAGCTCGCTCTCTCTCTCTCTCTCTCTCTCTCTCTCTCTCTCTCTCTCTCTCTCACCATGATTTCAGCCCCAAAAATGACTCCACCACCTCCTTTCTGACGTCACAACCATGTTGGGATGTGGTTGCCATCCACCACCAATCCACTACTGTGTCCATCTGGACCATCCAGGGTTAACAGCAGTCATGAGTGAATTAGTCTGTTTGAAAGTTAATCTTCATGTACGGCTGGGCCCACCGCAACTGTTTCTGCTTGTGAGCTGATTAGGGGCCCAATAGTAGGTTCATGCAACGCAAGCCTCTGGAGGATTTTCCGCCTTGAGATTCCAGAGGGACCAGCAGCTTCAAATATCTGTTTGCTGCTTTGTAAGGGCATTTTAACAGCTGCTCTCTTAATCTGATGAATTTGTCTAACAGAAACCTTTTCTGGGGCTGAGATTTAAGGGTTTTAACTCTGCCAATGTCCATTATACATCTTTTTTGGGCAGCCTACAGTCCCTTCATTTGATTGACACCCCAGTCAACAAATAATGTTATGGAATGGCTTTTTCAGAGCCAATAATATCCAGAGACTTTTTTTTTTCTTTTTTTTTTTCCGAAGAGTTTTTGCGGCGCTAGTGGCTCGTATTTTTGACAGTAGGCAGATAGGAAAGAGTGCGAGGAGAATTTAACTACATGCGGCAAAAGTCACCGGGACCGGGAGTCGAACCCGCGACGTCCGCGTCAAGGACCAAGGCCTCCAAATGTGGGGCATGCTAACCACCAACACAGCACGCCCCATATCCAGAGACTTGAGATCGTTCTGACATGCCTGTATTCTTTCTGGAATATTTCTGAGTGGTCAACTCAGAAATATTAGTAGTTATTGGTGGATTTGCAGTGGTCTGATTTCAATTCCATATTCAATATGATGGTTTGCTCAGTGCTCCTTGAGATGTTTAAAGCTTGGGAAATCTTTTTGTATCTAAATCCAGCTTTAAGCGTCTCCACAACAGTGTCTCAAACCTGCCCGGTGTGTTCCTTGGGCTTCATGATGTTCTCTGCGCTTTAAACATAACTCTGAGACTAGCACAGAGCAGGTACATTTATACAGGACTTGATTATATATAGGTGGATTCTGTTTATCATCATCAGTTATTTAGGACAACATTGGATCATCCAGAGGTCCTCACTGAACTTCTGGAGCTGCACTGAAAGTAAACGGGCCGAATAATATTGCAGGCCCCATTTTGCAGTTTATTTGTTGAAAAAAGTTTAAAATATCCAATAAATTTTGTTCCATCTCATGACATTGTCCCATTTGTTGTTTATTCTTCACAAAATAATAAAAATTTTAGATCCTTGAAGCCTGAAAAGCTGCAAAAGGTTGAAAAGTTCAAGGTGGCCGAATACTTTCGTACTGTATGTACATGACATCAGAAATACAGATATTTGCAACTCTAAGGACATATCACAGACATGTTAAATATGCTTAGATGCCATTATTTGATGGTATCTTTTAAGTAAATTGAATATCTGCTATCAAATAGTGTAATCTCTCTGTTTTTGCTTAATGACGCCCATTGTGTCCAGAAGTGAGGATTAATAAATCTCCCTTGTAGTTACACATTATGTCCACAAGATGCCACTTTAGTAGTACCAACACTCACAAAAAACTAAACCAAAATTTATTTACCACATATAATTGTCTAATTGATATGTTGTTGACCAATACTGACACATTTTTGGAGGTGAAAAATGTTCTTTTTTTTTTCTTTTTCTTTTAGTATGATTACAGCTTCCGCACTGAGCACAGTGCAGCAGCTCGCCTCCCTCCCAGTCCAACACGAACCTCCTTGAGCTCTGAAGCCTGATGCTCCAGTCCTTAGCAACTCTCTAGGCAATAAATCTCAGCAAGAGAGACACAGCTACTGAATACCTGCCAACACCAAACAGTGAACCACCAACCTCTCTAGGGCGAAGCTGGAGCCAAGCATACAACACAGAGGAGCTGGCTGTTAAAAGGACTGAGATTATGGATTTATTTTGCTACAAATGTAGGAGAATTTCAGTCGTACACATTACATCCAAAACAAAGGATGTTTTATAAACATGGTGAAAGGATCCCAAATAGTGATGGAGAACGTCTGTCGAGCTTCTATTATTCTCTAAAAGCAGATACGCCAACTTCTAAAGTACCTGCTGCTGTGTTCTGAATCAACGCATCAAAAGGGAAGTTCAAGTTTTTCTGGTCTGTGTAGGAAAATACATTGTCCTCGTCTTGTTACTGTTGTATACTGGTTTGACTGTAAGTGCACTTTGTGTTTGGGACTTTTGGTGTGCTTCCATTTTGCCTGAGATATATTTTTTACGAGCCAACATCTTGTGAGCCACTGTTACAGTTTGCTAACTCCTATCATGGCTTCCACTGCTAAGTTACCAAAACCACTACGAAGTCTCAGCTAAATTGGCTGAATGCTAAATGTGGCTGACTATTAACATTAGAGTAAATACATCGCCTTCATACTGTTTTTCCTTCATTCTGTAGGGAAAAAAATAGCAGTTTTGTTTTACTGGTTAAACAACTTCCTGAGTTGACTTCAACTGCTCTGTGATGTATTTGAGTACGTTTCTAAACGGTTAAAAAGACTTTTCTGAATATGTATTTTTAATTGTTTCTTAAAAAAACAATTGAGTTTATGGCTCCTGTATAGAAAAATACATGCTTCGACTTTGGATTCAGATTCCACCTTCTAAAGCTTATGTTTGTTTAAAATCCCCAAATTTCTTACGATCGTCTGTAATATTTATATATGGATCATATCTGATATTATTATAGGAATTTGTAACAACAGCAAGAGGCCAAATGAGTTTTCAGTCATTACTCCCTTTTATCAATTACTAACAACATTTAAAGGGGTAGATTCATTCACTGACAGATTTTTTTAATTTAATGTTACAGTCTGCTGCTGCGGGAGACATTTTATTCCTTGTTTTTCAGTTGTCTGTTTAAGCTTTGGATTCTTATGCTCAAGCTTTTATGAGCCCACAGTCACGTTGAGTTAGTCTGTGAATATGAGCACTGTATTCACTGTGTTTTGATGTATTTCAACTCTAAGCGTATTGGTAATAACCTGGTAATTTTCTGTTACTTAACTCACTCCAAATACTTAAGTGTTAAATGTTTGGTATTTGCAGTTTTATCACTACACAGAATAACAAAATTTTCTACTGTCTGTATAATTTATTAGTTTATTGTGACCATGTTTTCTGTTAGGCTCACTTCTGTTCATTAGAGAAAACAAAACCTAGAAAAAAGCCCTTGATTCTGTTGATATTGTTATCAGGATAAAAAAGGCTGTGCTTGCTCTCAGTTAAGATATGTGTTATTTTTTAGATTTAGTGTTCACTTCAAAGACTGGCTAAATAGTTAACAGCTCACTAACTCTGTTTTCAAAGTATTTGTTAGTCTGCTTGCATGGTGACCCAATAAAGCATCAGAAGATTTAGAATATGTTTTAGGGTAATAAAATAAGATTTTGTTTCTCAAACAGGTTTTATTCTTTATGTATAAACACATCAACTTTAGTGGAAATTGTGTTACAAGGATGGTCTATTAAACTGTGATAAACATCAACATATCAAAGGGTTCTTTTTCTTCTCACAAAAGAACAGATAAAGATCTGGTAAACTATGAACATGTCCAGTCTTGCCTTTTGCACCCACCGACTGTCCCTATACTCTTACTTGTTTTGATTTTAATCTTTTATATGTACTACAGACATATAATTCATCAACACAATCATTTTTAATACATTTCTTCAATCATTACTTCTTAATACTCATTACTTTTAATTCAGTATGATTATATTTCCAAATTGTGATTCATAGTTTAACTGATTTATATAATTCTCAACAATCAACTTCAGCACACTTAACTACATAGTGTATTAACTACAATGTATTACTTCAACATAATACATTTTCCCATAATCAACATTGGATCATCATACAAGATTACTTCAGTCTCTCAGGCCACTTATGATTTGTTTTCTGCGTGACCCTGGACAGATCTCACCTCCTCATACCAGTTTTTACGACAGTCTCATGTTAAATACTCCCATATGTCATATTAAGTTCTCCTGGATGTCTCCATGTTAAATCCTCTCAAAGGTCTCATGTGGAATCCTCCCATTTGTCTCATTTAAATCCACTCATATGTCTAATATTAAATCCTACCAAATGACTCATTAAATATTTTCAGCAAAATATTCAACTTTCAGCTTTATAATATTTTAAACAGCATAGAAATACTGAGAAGCAGTAGATTTTGGTGGTTTGAAAAATTCTTGTTTTATGAACATAAAACTCTTATTGTCCAACACGACAAAGCGTTTTCAGACGGTGATTTCATAAAGCAGTGCCTCATCAAAGTCACAAAGGCCACATAATGTGTCCAACAACAGTGTCTGATTTCAACAATGTGAGCTCATTCAGAAATGCAGTCATGCGGAGATTCGAGGACTTGTCAGCTACCCTGAAACTTCAGCTGAGAGACAAAGCTTGTGCTTTTGAGTTTTTCTCGATAGCATGCGAGAGAGCACAGACGCCACAGACACTGCGCAACTGTTCATTTTTTTGCGGGGAGTCGATGATAAATTTTTACAGTCCGGAGGAGCTGCTTGATACTATGAGCCTAAAAGGCACAACGACGGGAAAAGATATTTTTGAAGCTGTCTCAGAGGCAGTTGAAAAGATGGGCTCTAAATGGGACAAGCTCTGCGGAGTAACAACAGATGGAGCTCCGGTCATGACGGGCGAGCGCAAAGGAATGGCATCGTTGGTGTGCGCATTCCTTTGCTGACATCGTTGAAGTCTTTTATCAGCCCTGATACATCCCACAAGATTCAAACCATGAGTGGAAGTGCTTGATTTTGCTCTAATAAAAGCTAATAGGTGAGGCTGTTAGGATGAACTGTATAATCCACCAAGAAGCGCTGTGTGCCAAGACTGTCCAGCTGATCCATGTGATGAACTGTTATTAAAACTGTCAACATCATTCAAGCTAGAGGAATGACCCTCAAAGATTTTCAGGCTTTCCAATCTGACGTGGACGCTGAATACGGGGATGTACTCTACCACTCTGATGTGCTGCTGCAGCGGTTTTATTCGCTGAGATCACAAATCGACCAGTTTTAAAAGAGAATAGTGCTTTTGATTTTTTCATGAATCATGAACGAAGTGACTCTCTGTGGCTGGCATTTTTAGTTGATCTTACGCATCATCTGGATACACTGAACAAGAACCTACAAGGAAAAGAACAGCTGTATGCGCACATGAAAGCTTTCTGCGTAAAGCTTCATCTATTTGAGGCAAAAAACTGTGGAATTGGTTCCAACCACAGACCTAAATTTTGAAGCAGGCCCTTTTATCTCAAACAGAGCTGTATTCACTGTCAATAGCGATATCTCAGGGGTGTCCAAACTTTTTTTAGTGAGAGACCAAATATGAAAAAGTAAACAAAGGGCCGGACCACACACTAGAGGTGACATATGTCTTTTGACTGAGAAGGGGATTGTTGATTATGTTGATTAATAATAAATACATCCATATTTATTTATTATCAGAGGAGCGGATTTCATGGAATAATTACAGTAAGGTCACATCTGCAAGTCATGTCATATGAAATATGACTAACTCTCACCAAAAAGAACTATTTGGCTTACTTGTACGAGGTTGGAAGATTGTGTTCTACAGCTGCGTAAGGACTAGAACATCTTGCTCTTAGTTTTCCTTCCTAATCATTGTATAAAAACTTACATGTTGTAAGCTGGCAGAGCTTAGTGAGTTGGGTTAGAGTTGCATCCAGACCGGCTTGATTGTCTTTTGAGCTCTCATAATTGTGCACAATGAATGAATACACCTGATTAAGTGGTTCTACCTGAACAGTACTTGGAAAGAGTTTTTTTTCCTCGACACGCAGAAATTAGACTTTGTTTATATTTCAAACCATCAAAACTACAGCTCTCATTTCTATGCTGTTTCAAAGTGGGTTTTTCTAGAGCCCGAAACAGACCTGCTCTCATTGTTGGTGCTTAGACATAAAGGTCTAAGAAATCAAATATTTTGAGCACGCGTTTTAGAGAGACACAGGAGCATTCACGAAGACCAGTTCTGGGTCTAGAAATTGAGAAGGAAATAATCTGTGCAACACTGACATTACTTGCAAACACAGAAATAAACAATGCTCAGTTTGTGATAAAACTGTAATCTGCACAATATTGGATGAGTATTGTGCAGATCAGAGAGACAAACAGTAAACGCACATTCTTGTACTTAGAACAAGTCGTCCTTAAACATAAAAAGTATGAGAGCTGCACAAATATAAAACAGAGAAAATATGCAATTGATGTCTACTACTTGGACAAAAAAAGTGTAAGTAGAATGGTTAGTTTCTTAGAGACTCATTTCGAAACAAAGCTCCTTGTATCTACGCGGTTAATAACTGAAGATAGGAACAATTACAAGATGAAGTATAAATTTAGTTACTCCGTTGAGATATTTAGACAGCGTAAGGATGATTTGGTTATCTTTGATGAGGATTTTGTCAAGAAACAATGTATTCGTAGAATGCTGCTTGTTACAAGAGTGACAAGAAAGATTACGTTAGTAAACAAATACCAATGTTATATTTTACCTGTTTGATTTATTAGGACTTATCGCTAAGTAATCGTTATATTAAGTAAATTATCTCTTTTTTAACTACTCGTTATATCATGAAAACAAGACAAACACTGTTAATATTTTAACTTGAAACACAAAATAGTATGCAGCAGAATATATTATTAAATGTAATGTTTCTTTACTCTTCATGACTTTATCAGTTCTTATCCTGAGGGAAGCCTGTCCATCTCAGCACCACAATGGATTAAATTCAGTTTCTGTGGCTGGCTCCATCTCCTGTTGAAACTCGGAAGTGCTACAGAGTTGAGCTCAAGGTTTTTGTGAGGGCCATATTCAAGTATATTTTCAGAATTTGCTGCAGGGCAAAAAAAAAAAAACTGGTAGTTTGGACACCCCTGCGCGATCTAGAGTTCTTGATGATTTTGGGCTAAAAAACAAATATGACGTAGGTCTAATTGAATAAATAATTCAATTAATTAAATGGGTTTGCTTTTGGATTTGAAGGATTTTATTATGTGACTTACTGCCATCTCTGTGACTCAATGACTTTTAACTATTTTATGATGTACTTCATTGAACTGTTCCCTGCTAAGGGGAAGAAAAATTTGATTGTTATTATTGACATGTTTAGCAAGTGAATGGAAACTCTCAGGGACAGGTGCTTCCTTCCACTTCTTTCTGTGATGATGCAATGTTGTCTTACTGTCAAAACCGGTCGAATACGCTTTCTCGACTTTTTCAGACAGAGAAAGACGCATTGCCACGTCCTGCCGAGACGCCCCTCCATACCATCAAACCCGGTGATTAGATTGTGAAACATTGGACCTCCACATGCTGGCAGGGATCATTTCAAGTGCTGCTTGTCACACCACGGAGGGTGACATGGATTCACGCCAACCACTATAGGAGAGTCAAGACAACGCCCATCCTGGGTCCACCAGTCGACAGAACATCAAACCAAGGAGGACGAAGCACAACTTCTGGATGAGGATGTCTTACTGAGGATGAGGATGACTTACTTGCTGATGATGTTAAGTGCTGGTAACCTCTGACACCGCAGAAAGTCACGTTTCATTTGCTGGATCACCGAAATACCTTCATTATTATTGGTGTGAAGTGCTAGTAACCTCTGACTCCCACCGTTTAGGAAGAGGAAAGAGATGCAAGCAGGGCATACGGAAGACAATAATATAACAACGAACATTGGTTGCTTTTGTACGTCACAAAGGCTCCCCAATCAAAGAACTATTGCTGGTCCACTGGCAAGTGGTCAAAGTGGGGAGTGAAGATTGAAATAAATTATAAAACAGTTCCATAGCGAGGAAGAAAAGGAAAGACTTAGCTTAGATTTCCTATACTGCTAATCATTGTATACCATCACACCCGGTGATTGGATTGTGAAACATTGGACCTCCACACGCTGGCACTTTTGACTTATTGCACCGAGATAAAGCTATTTTGGCATTATATAGTTTTTTGTTCATAAAACACAGGAATTTTTCAAACAATTAAAAAAAAACTGCTTCTCAGTATTTCTGTGCTGTTTTAAAGATTATAAAGCTGAAAGTTGAATATTTTGCTGAAAATTACACATTGGTGCATTTTTGACTCATTTAACTGAGATAAAGCTATTTTGGCCTTAGATAGTATTATGTTCAAACAACACAGGAATTATTCAAACCACCAAAATCTACTGCTTCTCAGTATTTCTATGCTGTTTCTAAGATTATAAAGCTGAAAGTTGAAGATTTTGCTGAAAATTACACATTGGTGCATTTTTGACTTATTTCACTGAGATAAAGCTTTTTTCGTCTTAGATAGTTTTATGTTCAAAAAACACAGGAATTGTTCGAACCACCAAAATATACTGCTTCTCAGTATTTCTTTGCTATTTCTATAAGGCTGAAATTTCAAGATTTTGCTGATAAATATACATTATTGCATTTTTTTCCACTGATGATGGTCGAAGTGTAACCCAGAGCGATATGGCAATTGAGGTCCAAACAACTACCCTGGATACAGTAAGAAATTAATCAGTGAAGACCAATGTGAAAAACAAATAATACAAATGGAGAAAATAGTGTCAAGTTCCATACGTTGATGTCACTGCCAGGGTTGACGAAGGCTCAAAGAAGAGGTGTTACAACACTCCAGACATACATTTAAGAACTTGATCACTGATGAAGTTCTCCAGGGGATTGCAGAACTTTTCCTCTGGTTCAATGCCAACAAAAGAATAGGTTCACTATTCACTACCTGTCATACTAGATCAAAATTAGTTTGTTGTCCTGGTTCACTCTGAAGTCCATTCACACTCTTCCACTCTTCAATTCATTTCTATTCCTCACGAAGCAGTTTTCCATCCACTCCAAAACTCATACAATGGTTTTCAAGCCAGCCATTGTTGAATCAGATGAGTTCATGGGAACTCATGTGAGTTCATGGGAGGTGTTGCTCTTCTTAATATGTTATCAGCCTTTCTGGAGTTCGGCTTTAGATACCAAAGATGGTGCATGTAAATCTAGTGGCACATTGTTACAGTAACCATCATTGATGCTTGAAACCACTACAGGACAGATTACCTGAAGCTACAGGCGAAAATGCTTTAGTTGGAAGTTCTCTTACAAGCGCAGGAAAAGCCAAATTCTAGTTTGGTAGACCACTTTCCTCTCCCTGTAGAAGAACCAGCTGAATTGTGCCTCTTGATGTGAAAAGAATGACATTGATCATGGATCATTTTCCAACATGGGAAGCCCAACAGAGATGCAAGCACTGTTCATTATGTTGATTAATAATAAATATTTCCATATTTATTTAATGTCAGAAGAGGGGATTGTCATGGAATAATTACAATAAGGTCACATCTGCAAGTCATTTCATATGAAATGCTCGTCCACTGGCAAGTGGTCAAAGTGGGGAGTGAAGATTGAAATAAATTATAAAACAGTTCCATAGTGAGGAAGAAAAGGAAAGACTTAGCTTAGATTTCCTATACTGCTAATCATTGTATAAAAACGTACATCTTGTAAGTTGCCAGAGCTTAGTGAGCTGGGTTAGACTTGCATCCAGACTGGCTTGACTATTGATTGTCTTTTGAGCTCTCATAATTGTGCACAATGCATGAATAAGCCTGATTTAGTAGGTTTACCTGAACAGTACTTGGAAAGAGTTTTTCTTCCACGACACGCAGAAATTAGACTATG
>VMRN01000186.1:7213-37739 GCA_010277015.1 Poeciliopsis turrubarensis
CGGACCCGGACACGGACCCGGACACGGACCCGGACACGGACACGGACAATGCCAGGGTCAGTGCCATGGACATGGACACAAAGACAAGAAGAAACACAAGCACAAGGACAAGAACAAGGACAAGCATAAGCACAAGCACAAGCAAGGCCACAAACACGGCCACTGCCACAAGAAAGGGAAGGACAGCCACGGGGTGAGACGATCCGCTGCTGCTCAGATTATAACTCATCTCACTGTCAACTTACAGGTTTTCCAGAAAGTTAAGACCAAAATGTCAAGAAATGTTCAGTGAAATGTTTTAGATCTAGCTTTGAATAGAACAGACCTGAACTTTTAAAGTTGAGTAACTTGGTTCCTGAACTTATTTTGTGTTTTTTCAGGCGTCCAGCAGCTCCTGCAGCAGCAGCAGCAGCAGCAGCAGCGACTCCGACTGAATGAACAACCAGCAGTTCTCTGAGTCCTTTCATTTTAATCTCAGTTGTTTTGCATTCAACAGTAAATGAACAATTAAACCCAGAAAACACAAATAATCGTTCAGAAAACGTCAGAACTTGTGTCAGTTTTTATCATGTGGAGAATGTGATGTCAGTCCTGATGCTCGTTGCTTTCTGAGTGGAATAAAGTGACTGCAGTGCATAATAAATATGAAAACACAAAGCACAGCCTGTCTGTCATTTATTTAAAGCTCCTCGGTCCTGTTGGTTCAGAGTCACACCCTGTTCCTGCTGGCAGCAGCTTGTTTTGATAACCTTCACAATCTGTGACTGGATGACAGTGAGGAGCTTTTTTACCCGGGTTCAGCTGAAAGTCAGCAGTTCCTCATTCACTGCATCAGGAAAACTGCTTTAAACCTTCATTTGACTTTAATTTCATTCACTCAACAAATGAATCAGAAAACAATCAGAAAAAGTTACAAACATAATATTTACTTCCTATTCACATAAAAATAAAATTAGCTTCTGATGTCAGAACATTGTTACAAACATATTTCAAATACACAAAAATACGAAACAAAACATCAACTCCATGTTTCTCATCATAACTTTCACATTTCTTTTAAATGCATCATGATCCATAAACCCGTCGAAGCTCCTGCATGTTCAAAGACGTCAAATTTTAAAAACTGAAATATTTGGACTTTGTTGCTCTAAAATCCTGTAAAAACAGAATCACATTGTTTTTGGTGGAGCCACTCCTTGTTCAGGGCAGTTTAGAGATCCTGGACCCCGACCCGGACCCGGACCGGAACCCGGACCCGGACCGGAACCCAGACCGGAACCCGGACCCGGACCGGAACCCAGACCGGAACCCGGACCGGAACCCAGACTTGGACTGGAACCCGGACCGGAACCCAACGTTTGTGCTGCAGAATAAAGCAACCCTTAACTTGACGTCGGCCTGTTTCTGTCGACACGTCTCACCATCCATCATGTTAGACAAACCGTTTCTTTTGGCTCGTTTCCATGTTGTTATCAGAAACGCATCAGTCCCAAACATTTTCTGGTGAAATGCCTTTGCAGTCATGCTTTAAGTGGCAAAGTTCAAGTCTTTGTGATTCAGGTTAACGCCTGATTCTGGGAATGTTTCTGAAGGCTGAGCAGGTTTCAGTGAGTAAAGGTTCAACAGTGGAATCACTTCATAAAGTGTTCAAATGACACAAGGTGTTCATATTTTTCTCCACAAATATCTTTTTCATTTACTGGAGAAACTGTTTGGAACTGATTCCTTTTTTACTCTACTGTACTTTTTACTTTACTTGAGTAATGTTACTATAAAGTATAATTTCTCTTTCTTAAATGACATTTCTGGATCCTCTTCTCACTTTATTCAGTGAGAAACATCAGCTTGATATTAAATCACCAAACACAGAAAAGCCCTGCAGGTTTTGTGAGAAGTCCTGTTTATAAAAAAGTTTCTGTTTTCTAATGATATTTACCCTGCTTAACATTTACACACATTACCTTCTGTAAAGGTTCAGATGAAGTAAATTGCTTTTAAAAATGTTTGGTTGCCTCGTTTTATTTTTCAGTTTCGTCTTTAAAATACCAAAATTTCCAGAAAACTTTCCATTTTTGTCCATTTAATTACATAATTTTGAATTACTACATGATGAATGTGTTAATCAGTTACTCTGTACTTGAGTCGCTGTTTCACCAAATACTTTTTAAAGCTTTTTGGTCAACATTTAATTTCCCTTGGGGGTCAAAAAAGTTGAACTGGTTTTAAATAAATTATACGCTTTTATAAACACATTTAACCCTTTCATGCATGAATTATGATCCTTTATGTCAGGATTTTTTTCCAAAGTATTTTCTTAAGGTGAAAAAAGGTAATAAAAATATGTAAAAAAAAGATAAATAAATAAAAAATCTTGGATTTTTTTCCCTAAGTGACTCTAAGTATAATTTTCTCCAAATATAAAGATGGTATTTGGAAAATACATCAATATTACTGATCTTTAGGCCACTTGATGTCACCATATATTTTTATCTGCAAGAGTTTTGTGCAGGAGGGGCTGGGTGCTCTGCATGCTTTTTCGTCTGTCTGCTAAATTAGATGAACAAAAACATTGTGTTGCATGATGTGTGTCCACTTCAGTGTCTCGTGTTGCATTTCTAACATAAAAATCCACAAGAAGCACAAGAAAATGGCTTTTAGATTCATGTCCGCTGCAGTGACCACTGTGCATGGAAATGGTTACATTTTAATACGGTAAATATTTTATATACCACGAATCGTTTAGTATGAACCTCACTGGTTCTGTTTCGTCACCACTTTCTGAAGCCAGCTGCATTCTTTCCACTGACCAGCAGGTGGCAGTGTCGCGGTAGTGAGCAGCGGCAGTTTTTTCGCTCTAACAGGAAGTAAACAGAGGAACCGGAAGCTCTGCGCAGGGGCAGCTTCTGGCTACCCAGAGCTGATCAGATCATCTAAATTATAATATCAGTAATTATGCCACTAACGGTTCTGACTTCTGCCTTCAGGTACGTGTTGTCACCGGAAGCTGGTGTAGCTGTACAGGAAGTGGCGTTGCTGTCGCCGTTAGTCGAGATATTTTTTGCTTGTAACAACAGAGAAACTTGTTTTAAAAGTTGAACATGTTTGTTAGCGTCACCGCGGAGCCAACAACCAGTGAAAATGTTACTCTAAGCGTCGTTTCCCTCAAACTGCCTGATTTAACCGCCTCAAATTTTCTCTCTTCTTCTAATAGCTTCATTTTTAACACCAAAGCTAACGTGCTGTCCACTAATATCACCACCAGCCTCAATGCAGGAAGATAATTAGTGGTCATAATGTTCTGGCTCATCACTGAATGTAACAGGTAATAAAGTTAACCAGTTTATTTCAGGACCAGGTTCAAGGACATGCAGGCCTGTAGTCGCCCCCTGGCGGCGTAATAAAAGAAAACCACATTAAACACGATTCATGCTCAGCTTGTTTTTCATTAATTGTCTTTCAGGCTGAAGCCTCTTTGCAGATTGCAGCGAATCCAGACTCACCTGGTGAGTATCAGCTGACGATGTACCGATTGACCTTTACTGACCGGCACTGATTACCAGGTTTCTGCAAGGCCTTGATTTTCAAGGTTCTCTTTTGTTCAAACCTTAATTCACCTTCTAAATTGAACAATAACCACCCTGCTGGGTGGAGGATGACATCTGCAGATCAAACACATTCTGGACACAAACCGTTTATACACAAGTCAGACAAACTATTAACCTCCAGAGTACCTGGAGAGAACGGACACATCCACAACTCCAGGCTGGGATTCAAACCCACAACCTTTATTTATTTATAATAACTGGTCAACATTAAATTGTATAAGATAATAAATAATTACAGAAAAAATACCTAATTTTTATGCCTAAAAATAAGCATAAAAATAAGTAAAATGACAGATTAAAATAAAAATCAGGAATAAAAGAAGGTGGGATATTAAATATATGTGCTAGTCATGAATATGAAATGCTAAAAATAATTTAAGGAGGCCCAGTCAGTTGTGTTTGCAGCGACCCATCTCACTGAGCAAGCATGTGGCGACAGTAGAGAAGAACAAGTTTCCTTTAACAGAAGTAAAAACCAACTTCAGGATCAGAACCAAGAATTTCAGCATCTGGAAGGTTTTAGTTTCCATCCGGATGGTGAAGCTCAGTTACATAGACATTATATTAATAGATCTGCTCTTCCTCTATCGCTGGGATTTATTTGACAGATTCACCTAAAGAGAAAAACACCTCAGTCACTTAAAGATGAAAAATAATCAGATTGACCATGAAGTTATGCAGCTATTGGACCTCAGTAATAATTATTGAATTATTTTCATCAGTATCTGTTTAGCGTTAAATGTTTCTGTTTCCCTCCAGATGTCGGGTCACGTGGAACCGGAGGTTCTGCTGGAGAAAGCGGGCCGGGCCGCAGTGATCACCATGAACCGACCCAAAGTCCTGAACGCGCTCAACCTGAGCATGATCCGGCAGATTCACCCGCAGCTGCAGGTGGACGGAGCCAGAAGTTTACATACACCATTTATCCTGTTTTTGATAAATTCCTGGAAACGTGGCAAAACTTTTGTTCTCTGTAGAGAAAAGCGAGAAAATCACAATTCCTAATCCTGGAAATGGTCAAATATTGATTTCAAAATGCGTTAAAGTTGTTCATCTTTTCCGCTCCTGTTTTTAGCGAGCTGCTTATCGCATCCTGCATCCACTCACCCGCCGCGCAAACTATGATGAATCCTTTCATACTTTTCATTCAAGAGGCAGAAAGCATCAGCTGACATGATCCTGGGGATTCAAGATACTGAATTTTAAAACCTATTTTAAAAACTGATGCAACCTGCTGGAAGTGATTAAATACTTTTTATTTGTTTACATTGTATTTTTCTCTCAACACTCAGAATTTGACCAGAATCATTAAAATGTTTGAGTAGAAAACTGGTGTCTGAATCAAATAGAGACCCTGAAGGTCAGAATCAAGTCAAATGGAAACTGAACGATTCTCTAAGAGCTTTTCAGATGGACGAAGTGAAGTTCGCAGTTCCGGGTTTTAAAGATCGGACAGAAAACGTCCATCAGTGACAGTCAAGAGAAAACTGATGTTTGTTACGTTTAAAGCGTTCATGTCCTGCAGCTCCACACTGAAGGAAAAATTAAAGTTTATTTAATATCACGAGCAACTTTCTGATTGGCTGACACTAATTTACTCAAATTACTTTTATTTTCTTGTTTTGATTTGAACTGACAACAGATTCAGTTCTTTGTAATTAACTGATGGATGTTAATGATTTATTGAGTTTCTTTTTGTTTCCAGAAATGGGAAAGTGACCCAGAGACGGACATGGTGATCATCAAGGCAGCAGGAGGGAAAGCCTTCTGTGCTGGAGGCGACATCAGAGGTGAAAGGTCAACCTCCGGGTCTCTTCCTGCTCCCTCCTCAGGATTCTCCTTCACTGCTGTTTGTTTTCGTTCCCAGCCGTCACAGAAGCAGGGAAGGTCGGCGACTCCCTGGCGCAGGACTTTTTCCGGGAGGAATACCTGCTGAACAACGCCATAGGTTCTATTCATGTTTCCATCTTTTGTCAAAACCACAAGATTCAGCGTTTTATTGGGATTAAATGTGATTTGCTGACTCTGAGAGGTTTTCTGTGTTTTCAGGATCCTACAGGAAGCCGTATGTCGCCATTATTGATGGAATAACAATGGGAGGGGTGAGATTAACGTTCTATAATTCAGCTTAATTTAATTCATCCTCATTAAAATGATGGAGTATTAGGGCTAAGAAAAACTGTTTGATTACCAAAAATCATAATACAACAAGAAAGTTGTAATAATACTAGAATAAAGTCATATTAATAGAATAAAATTGTAATACTAAACAAATGAAGTGGGGATTTTATTGAGACTCCTTCACTAAAATAATTTAAAACAATTTAAATAAGTTGAGCATCTTAAAGAAATTCTTCATTTTTTTAACTCATAAACATCAAATCATTATCAGTAGCAGAGCTTTGAAATGATTGTGAAAGTAGAATATTTAAGATAAAGCCTCAGGCCTTGCTGAATTTATTGAAGATTTTTTTCTCATTAAAACAACTTTGTTTTTTTCTTAATTTTACCCTCTTTTTTTTTTTTGGGTAATATTCCGAGTTAGTTTTAATAATAAAAGACCTTTCACTGTTTCCATAATACTCCATTATAGATTATTTTCATCTCAGGCTTAAAATGTTTTTTCTTAATGAGTGCGATGATAAAACGGGCCAGCAGGTGTCAGTAGAGAGCTGTGTTTCTGTGTTACCTGGAAGCTGGCCTCTGATTGGAGGAACCCTGAGGTGATTGAACTGCTGCTGGAGCAGAACCGTTGATCCAGACGGGTTCCTGACTGTTACAACTCAGACTTTGACTGGTCCAAAGCGGCAGCAGACATTTATATCGGCTGATTGTGACGAAGTTCTGGAAACATCTGCAGTGACGTTCAGTTTTAGTTCAGAGGTTCTGAGCCTGAGGTCGGCCCGTTGGACACGTCAGCACAGAACCGGCCATGATGATGACGCAACGCTCTGCAGGGCAACACGGACTGGCTCCAAATATGGAAAGACTTCCTGTTCACATATCTGGTCCTGGATCAGGTCCTGGATCTGGTCCTGGATCAGGTTCTGGATCTGGTCCTGGATCTGGTCCTGGATCAGGTTCTGGATCTGGTCCTGGATCAGGTCCTGGATCAGGTTCTGGATCTGGTCCTGGATCTGGTCCTGGATCAGGTTCTGGATCTGGTCCTGGATCAGGTTCTGGATCTGGTCCTGGATCAGGTTCTGGATCTGGTCCTGGATCTGGTCCTGGATCAGGTTCTGGATTATTTTCTGGACCGGTTCCTGGATCAGAACCGGATCTGTGGACTGTCAGAGCGGAGGCCGAATCATCGGAGTCCGGGTGTCAGTCGGACCTGTTCCCTCTGACCTACCAGGGTGGGCTGTAAACTTTGACCTCTGGGGGAAGAGAGGTCGCCACCAGCTGCAGTCTGAGTCCTGCTGAGAGGAAACAGTCTTCAGGCAGATGTCCCAGCTCCCTGGTTCTGGTTCTGGTTCTGTTCCAGGTCTCCAGCCTGCAGGTTGTAAATCAGAACCGGAGGATTGTCTGTTTACATCAGGCGGTCCAAACGCGCCTTATTTGGTACCAGAATGTCCTGCTGCTGCTGCTTGGCTCAGCGCCGGTGTTTAACTCTCAACTCCCCCCAGAAAACCTGGAACTGTTTTTATTTGCTCCAAATATCATTTCATAAAAACTTTGAAATTCCCCAAAACAAACGAATGAGATCAGAGACTCCAGATCTGGGATCAATACTCTGATTGATCTGAATGTCATTTGGATCAACATGGATCTCATGTATTTATATAACTGCTAACCTGCTTTGCTGGAGACACACCTGGGATTGAAAGTTGGTTACCATGGCAACCCTGATGTCTTTCAAAATGTCCTTGATTTATTATTTGCACCTTTTGACAGATATTTTTCCCAATTCCTTGAACAACGTCTCATTATTGAGAGGCAGCCTGTGGGTTTCAGCCTACCTGGTTCAGAAGAGCTGATGTTCAGAACCGGTTCTGGTTCTGTCACCATGAAAGCTTCTGTTTTTATGGTCTAGTTAAAGTTTGTCCTGTTTTTATTGGAGTCTGGTCAGCTTTTCATTTTGATTCGTTCTGTTTTCCTCCTGCAGGGCGTCGGCCTGTCGGTCCACGGACGCTTTCGGGTCGCCACTGAGAAGACGCTGTTCGCCATGCCGGAGACCGCCATCGGTAAGAACGGCGATGCGGCGATGCGGCCCAGCATCAGGGCTGAGGGAGGACATTTCAGAAGACTTTCAGATCTATCACATTTTTGTTTTTGTAGATTAAACTTCTGGGAAATCTGATTTTCTCCACCTGGGTTTCCATAGTTACAAGTGACATCAACACGGCTAGGGCGGCCATCTTGTTTGAATCAGAACCAAATTAAACAGAACCAAAGGAATCAGAACCGGGTGAACCTCAAACTGCCACTAGACGAGTTCTGGGTTGAACAGATTTACAGACAAAGATGTTTGATCTGGTTCCTGTGGATCAGGCTGTTGGCATGGAGACGGTGTAATCTGTTGGTTCATGCAGTTTTTCCCTGATTAGCCTGAAAGTCTCGCCGCAGCGTCTCCAGACTAACAGACCAAACCTTTCAGGACTTCTTCTCTGTTTCCACTTTATTGACACTCCATTACATTGCAAACAGTTGGCCTCTTGTGTAAACATCAACTCTTCCTGTATCCGGATTATCAGATTTATTCTGACCCCCTTCAGCATCCTGAACAAAAGCTATAATCTGACACATTTCTAATATTCCAGCCGTAAATCGGGCCAGCTCATCTAATCCCTGCTGCTTCCTTTCATGCCCGCCGCTTTCTTCTCACGCTGAACCGGAATCTGTGAGAACCAAGAGACCAGGAGAAACTCCATCCTGTCAAGACTACAAACCTAAACATCATCCAGGAAGTAGAAACGACCACAAACTGCAAGCTCAGCAGTTTTTAGTTCATTAAAACAACAACCAAAATAAATAAAATGTATAATATTGTGAGAGACCTCATTCAGAAACAACCCCGACTAAAACCAACCAACACATCCAGCTAATTCAGGAAAACAACCAATCAACATAAAAACATCCAACCAGCTGCAGGAAGTGGTCGGTGGGCCCAGCTACAGGAAGTGGTCGGTGGGCCCAACAAACAGGAAGTGGTCGGTGGGCCCAGCTACAGGAAGTGGTCGATGGCCCAGCTACAGGAAGTGGTCGGTGGCCCAGCTACAGGAAGTGGTCGGTGGCCCAGCTACAGGAAGTGGTCGGTGGCCCAACCAACAGGAAGTGGTCGGTGGGCCCAGCTACAGGAAGTGGTCGGTGGGCCCAGCTACAGGAAGTGGTCGGTGGGCCCAACAAACAGGAAGTGGTCGGTGGCCCAGCTACAGGAAGTGGTCGGTGGCCCAGCTACAGGAAGTGGTTGGTGGGCCCATCCAACAGGAAGTGGTTGGTGGCCCAGCTACAGGAAGTGGTCGGTGGCCCAGCTACATGAAGTGGTCGGTGGCCCAACAAACAGGAAGTGGTCGGTAGCCCAACAAACAGGAAGTGGCCGTGGCCCAGCTACAGGAAGTGGTTGGTGGGCCCATCCAACAGGAAGTGGTCGGTGGCCCAGCTACAGGAAGTGGTTGGTGGACCAGCTACAGGAAGTGGTCGGTGGGCCCAACCAACAGGAAGTGGTCGGTGGCCCAGCTACAGGAAGTGGTCGGTGGCCCAACCAACAGGAAGTGGTCGGTGGCCCAGCTACAGGAAGTGGTCGGTGGCCCAGCTACAGGAAGTGGTCGGTGGCCCAGCTACAGGAAGTGGTCGGTGGCCCAGCTACAGGAAGTGGTTGGTGGCCCAGCTACATGAAGTGGTCGGTGGCCCAACAAACAGGAAGTGGTCGGTGGCCCAGCTACAGGAAGTGGTCGGTAGCCCAACAAACAGGAAGTGGTCGGTGGCCAAGCCACAGGAAGTGGTCGGTGGCCCAACCAACAGGAAGTGGTTGGTGGCCCAACCAACAGGAAGTGGTCGGTGGCCCAGCTACAGGAAGTGGTCGGTGGCCAAGCCACAGGAAGTGGTCGGTGGGCCCAGCTACAGGAAGTGGTCGGTGGCCCAGCTACAGGAAGTGGTCGGTGGCCCAACAAACAGGAAGTGGTCGGTGGCCCAGCTACAGGAAGTGGTCCAGAAGACTCTGATTGGCTGCGTGGAGCTGCTGGACTGGAGGCTAACGGACGAGTCTCAGATGATGAGAAGTGTTTGACGTCATGAAAGGGCCCGGTCCAGGTCCATTCATAGACATTAACAGGAATCCACACCAACATACACCAACACAGAGCTGGAGGTCAAAGGAACAGGGGAAACAGATAAATAACTCGATGTGTTGAATCATGATGAGTGATAAACTTATGAAATGACCTCAGAGTCGCTTTAGCTGTGGTTGTTTTATTTTGACAGGGCTTTTCCCTGATGTGGGAGGCGGCTACTTCCTGCCGAGGCTGCGGGGGAAGCTGGGGCTGTTCCTCGCCTTGACGGGCTTCCGGCTCAAAGGACGGGACGTCCAGCGCGCCGGCATCGCCACTCACTTCGTAGAGTCTAAGAAGGTGAAGCAGCTCCGGCTAACGAGGGCGAACGGGTCTGAGTCGGACCGGCGCTGCTGCGGTTTGGGCCAGATGTTGAGTCAGTGGGTGAATCAGGATTTTCATTGTAGTCGTGCCAAATGGTCCTGACAGGCCCGGCGGCCAGGTGTGGGTCAGAGCAGCGGGCGGCAGAGGACAGACCGTCCGCAGGATGGTTCTGCTGGAGCTCTGGATCAGAACCAAGTTGTTAAAATGAATCACAGGACGAAGTGTTGAAGCAGATCTGACCGTCCACTCTGTCACTTCATATTTACATCCCATAACATTTACGCTGAAGCGCGACACCGGTCTCTGTTCTGACCCGTTCCCAGGATGTCTGCACTTAGATTCTCCAGAACAGTTTAAAGTCACGGTAACTTTGGTGCAAATTTCTCAGTTTGACAAAAGTTTTTAAAAATCACATTTTCTTTAATCCTGAGCTAAAACAGGGACACTTTAATGTCGGGGATGTTAGCTTATTTCTGTTTTCTGCTGTTATCTGGTTTCATCTGTATTGTCTTCTATGAAACTCCCGATCAGATTGGGTTCTTATGAAAATCAATCAAATGTGATCAGTGTAGCACATTTCAGCAACAAGGGAAAAATGTGAAGTTTGTGTGTCAGATCCCAGAGCTGGAGCAGCGGCTGGTTGGCCTGAAGTCTCCATCGGACTCAGACGTCTCCGGACTGCTGGAGTCCTTCCAGGCGCAGGTCAGAGGGTTAGACGGCAATTAATACATTGACTGAATGGATTTTTATATATTTGTAGTTTGCAGTTTTGTATCTAAACTTGTATTTTCTCCAGAGTGATCTGGACTCTGATAAACCGTTTGTCTTGGACAAACATACGTCTGAAATTGACAGGTGAGTTTTTCACAGTGTGATTAGCTGATATTGAACCAGCAGGTGAACTGGTGGAAACCCTCACTGGTTGGTGTGAACTGGTTTTCCTCCCAGGCTGTTCGGCTCCAGCAGCATGGAGGGAATCCTGCAGAACCTGAAGGCCGACGGCTCAGAGTTCGCCAAGAAACAAGTCGAGGTTCGTCTTCAAGAAAGTAGCAGAAATATTCCTGCATGCTGGCAGAAATCTGCTGCCAGAGGCGCTGACACCCTGCAGGTCACCCTGCAGGTCACCCTGGAGGTCACCCTGCAGGTCACCCTGCAGGTCACCCTGCAGGTCACCCTGCAGGTCACCCTGCAGGTCACCCTGCAGGTCACCCTGCAGGTCACCCTGGAGGTCACCCTGCAGGTCACCCTGCAGGTCGGCCTGGAGGTCGGCCTGCAGGTCGGCCTGCAGGTCGGCCTGCAGGTCGGCCTGGAGGTCGGCCTGGAGCGTTGGTGCTGGGCTGAACTGGGACGATGTTTGGCTCTAATGTTCTAATGCATCTAATCCCAGTTTAGATGTTTAATGATGACTCAGTGATGACTCAGCCAATCAGAAGGATTTCACTAAAGAGCTCTGAGCTTTATTCATTCATTCATTCATTCATTCATTCATTCATTCATTCATTCATTCATTGGAATAAATATCTCACTGTTGATTCTCCATCAGTAAACCCCCAGTCTTCCCAGTTAGACCATTCCTTACAGATGTGACCAGCATTAGTTATCCAATAACGCATCATGGTGTCTCCTCAGAACCGAGCCGGGACAATAACTGTGTTGACTCTGGTTCTGGTCGTGGTTTGTCCAGATTCTGTCCAGAATGTCTCCCACGTCGCTGAAGGTGACCTTCAGGCAGCTGCAGGTCGGCGCCGCCATGAGCCTGCAGGACGTGTTGGTGATGGAGTACCGGCTGAGCCAAGCCTGCATGGTGAGAACCCGACGGGCCGAAAGTTCTGCAACGTTCTAAACTCAGTCTGGAGACGAGACGACTTCTCTGGTCCAGCAGCTGGATTGTTCTCGTCATTACTAAACCGTCGTCTGATTGGTTTGTTTCTGCCGTTCCAGAGAGGCCATGACTTCTATGAAGGTGTTCGGGCAGGTGAGTTCTGCTGCGGTTCTGCTGCGGTTCTGCTGAGTTCTGCTGAGTTCTGCTGCGTTCTGCTGCGGTTCTGTAGAATCTGTAGGATGTTGAAGAGGGGAGAACCCAGGATGGATCCTTGGGAACTCCACAGATAATGTTTGAGCAAAAGGCTTGTCGTGTTTCTCGATGTCATTTTAAATGAATTTGGTGCTTTAGTTTTAGCTTCTGCTAAATATTGTGATCATGTAGCACTTAGCTTTAGCAGTGCTAATGTTTATGATTTGAGCTTTAGGGTTAGTTAGCGGCGCTAACCACTGGTTCTGATCCAAAGAAATCCACTCCAGTTCAGTCCAGTTTAGTTTTATTAGAGTTGAATTTACAGTAAATTATCACATAATTCAGTTTAAACCCAGTTATAGATTTTCACCAGTTGAATCCGGTTGATTCCAGTTCTTCTCTTCATTTCCATCAGATTCAGATTGTAGAGTAAAACCAGATCAGATCTCGTTAAACATTAACCGGGTCACAGACCCGGTTAATGTCAGAATCTCTCTGCCTCTCCAGTTCTGATCGACAAAGACCAGAACCCGCGCTGGAGCCCGCCGTCGCTGGACCAGGTCTCCGACCGCTTTGTGGACCAATGCTTCGCCTCGCTGGGGGAGAAGGACCTGAGGTTCTGACCAACCCACCGCCGGGCCTCGTCTCAACCATCAGAACCATCAGAACCAGACTCCTGGATCGGAGCAGCTCTCTGGAGCCGGCAGAGGAAGTGACCTCACCGCTGAGTGCTTTATGACTTTTCCCCGGGGTGTTGGCTGATGCCACTCGGATCGCTCTCCAACACAAACACTATTGATTCAGTTCTTTTGTAATTATTAATAATGCAGCAACAGGATTTATTAGTGACTGTAGAGAAATCAAATACAGTTTCATCAAACTGAAATCTGTTTCTGGTTTATTTCTAATCTGCTAATTGTTCTGTGGTGAAGCCACTTCCCCAAACATGGCGTCTGCAGCTCTGCATTATTTATGAGTCAGAAGCAGAAAGCAATAAAAAAAGTTTATTACTTATCAACATTTTATCAAGGTAAAAACAGGAAGTGATGTGTTTGCAAGTCTTATTTTAAAGTTTAATTACCAGAGCAGATCATCTGCTGCTCACCGGATCCTGGAATATAATCAAATAAAATCATAAACAGCTTGATTTATGGTACCAAAACCAGAAATATGCACCAGTCATGGCTTTCCGTTAGCATTAGCTTCAGCTGCTGTCGTCTTGGTAACCCTGACGTTGGTCCCGTCTGTCCAGATGGTTTCTCCTCTAAATATTTAGCTTAGCCTGAGATCTGTTAGCCCCAAGCTAAACATTTAGTTTTATATTTAGCTCCTCTTAGTTAGCAAGCTAAATATCTAATTTAGTCACTACGTATTTAGTTTGGGCTGTAAAATTTGTTTGCCATCTTAATATTTAGCTTCAGATTTATTAGCTACAAGCTAAATATTTAGTTTTTTAAATTATTAACAAGCTAAATGTTGGATGTTGTTACTAAACATTTAGTTCTTGATCTCAATATTTAGCTTGATAAATGAGTTAACAATCTAGATTTACTCTTTGAACCACATTAGTTTGTTAATTGAATATTTAGCTAAATGTTAGTTATCCTAAATATTTCATTCAAAAGTATTTAGTTTGTTTTCCAGGCTCAGCTCTCCTGATGCTCAGAGTCCCAGGCATCATTCTGCCGCTGCCGTGCCTGGAGTTTTTCCCGCGTTCTTGTCCTGGCAGCCATTTTGTTTTTTTTGGTTCGTTTGCTGCTTCAGGTTGGTGAATCTGTGAACTGGAAGGTGTGCTCACTTCCTGCTGGCAGCTTCCTGTTCTGTCCTCACAGGTGAGTCTCACCTGAAGACGTTTTCATGTTTCCTAAAGCTGAGGCAGTTTGTCCTGCGCTCAGCCTGACCTTTGACCCGCTCTAAAGCAAACACTTGGGCTGAAGGCATGACTTCATGCTGGAGGCTGGAGGAGAGGAGGAATCGCTGCTCCTCCAGGATATTTAGTTACTCTAAGCAAGTGGAAATATGTCGTTTGCAAGCTAAATGTTGCTGACTAAATATTCACGTCCAAGCAAACTATTTCACTCTGAACTGACATTTATGAATGAATAGAATGAAGAAAATAACTTTTTTTGTTTTTCTTGTTTGAAACTCAAATTATTGCTGCTTCAAGCAAAACTTCTGGAAACTCAAATGGCTTTTTTTTCTTTTTATGGCTCCATAATTTTTCTTCTCAACATGAAAATGATTTGACTTTTTCTTGAGTTCCTGAATTCGTCCCTCCAGACTCACTGGCTTCTTCACCTGTGCAGATTTTTTTCAGAAATGCAAATTATGATTTGATTACAGATTATCTTCTGTTGTTTTTCTTTTGGAACAAAGATGAGGAATGAAGTACAACAGTTTAGTCTCATAAATGTGATTTGCTACATTCAGAAACCGACATGGATCCTCGCCTGGCCTCTGAAAGGCCCCAGCGCCACAGTTTGGACACCGCTGCTTTAAAAC
This sequence comes from Poeciliopsis turrubarensis, assembly GCA_010277015.1. NCBI lineage: Eukaryota > Metazoa > Chordata > Actinopteri > Cyprinodontiformes > Poeciliidae > Poeciliopsis > Poeciliopsis turrubarensis. The sequence goes on from VMRN01000186.1 coordinate 21,925, forward strand.
TGCTGATTTTGTGTTTCTGCAGAAATATTTACTACAAACCTGATTCCTGATTCCTGAAGAGGATTTTTCTCTTTTCTTGGCAACAAAAAGTTCTGAAGTTTTCCAAAACCGAACATCATGGCCTTTCATTAAAGGTCGTAGAATAAAACCTGGTTTCTGTGTTTATGAGGTCGACGTGTTTTTGTCCTGCAGCTTTGAGTGGTTTGGACTTGTGGAGCGTTTCGAGCTGCGCTGGTTTCAGGCCAGTTTCTCCTGCTCCACTTTAAAAAACTGAGCCGACAGTTTGGATCCGAACAGGAAAAACATTTTCCTAAAGCTTCTGACGAAAGACTGAAGTTTTAATAAACATTATTGATGTTTAAAACTCCCCAGAGACACAGAAATCACACAATGCTGATGAGACAAGAGCAGAGAAACCAGCACCAAATGAAACCTGATTAGTTTTAAACAGGCGGGACTTGAACGCCACACAGAGAGACGTTAAACCGCCTCCTGTGGCCTTTGGGTTCATTTCAGGTCTTTATGACCATGAAGGCGTAAATGTTTCTCAGATTGTAATCTGGATGAACGCCGACAGAAACCCGACCCGACTTTGACCCAAACTGGGCGACATATTTAACCAGACCTGAACTTTCCTAATTTATCTGCATTTCTCCTGAAGAGCCTCTGCTGGAGATCTCAGTTTTACATTTTGCTGCCTGTTTATAAGATTTTTGATCAAATAAAGCCAGATTTCAGTCATTATGTGAATTTAAACATTTTTAAGCATCAGATTTATATGTTTCTCTAAAAAAGCTCATAAAACCAAAAGAAAAACATTGAGAGTTTCAGGTTTTGGAGCTAAAATCCTTTTGATTTTTCTTTGGTGTTTTTCATCGATTTAACCAAAGAGACGGTATAAAACCTGAGAGCCGTCCATGAGCAGACGGTTCAGGCTGATGACTCCAGACTTTTGCACAGTGAGTTTTCGGTTGCTGAGTTTCCTGAAGCAACCAGAGGAAGTTTATCATCAACGGCAGAACAAAGCTCACGTTCTCACAGCAGGTCTTCAGGCTCAGTTCCGATTTTTCGCTAAAATACAATTTTTTTTCTGCGTTTTTGTTTGTTCGGTGGATTCGGACCCGAAGTGTTGGGATGCTGCGATTCCATTCGCCTTAAAATTACGCAAATTAGAATTAAAAACTAAATTCACTCAAACACCAATTTAGAAAAAAACAGGCTTTTCAAAAGAAGGTTTTAGCAAAGTTAGTATATTTACTGCAATGGAAACGCAGGATCAACAATAGGATGTTACTACTGCAGGAAATGAAGAAGAAAAAGACTACAGGAAGTGGTCTTCTTCGTGTGATTTTAATTTTCTTTATTTAATGGAAACAACTGATGAAAATGTATTTTTTAAAGTTTCACAACTTACTCAGACTTCTTTCATCAGTTCATGATTATAATTTTCATCGTTGATGTCCAGATTTCTTCTTCTGGTGCAGAATTATGACGCACGTTCACCTCAATGACGTAAAGGTCGAATAAAATACGACATGTATTGAGATGCTGTGGAACAAACTGGTGAGGGATCGGAATCGGGCGAATTCACCTGCTGTGTGAACGTAGCCAAAATGGACGAACCAAAACCGAAACGTCTCGTCGGTTCGTCCGATGAATCGGACCCTGTGAGAGCTCCCAATCAGGAGAACACATCGTCAGCGGCCCAGAAGGCCCGCCTGGCGGAGGGCAGAGGTTAAGGCGAAGCAGTGGCAGTGAAAGAAGCTCCAGGGAGAGGCTAGGGTCAAGGGTCAGATGGGATTCCTGGGACTCATCGTCACAGAGTCGGGATCAGAGCAGGTTGGTCCGTTTGGAGGAAGGTTTCAGGTTGAATCCTGTCCAGTCAGACCGGATTCCCGTCGACTCGTCCGCCGCCAGGCGTGAAGGACTGAAGGTTCCCGTCACGGAATGTCGCACTCGATGTAGGGGATGTCGCTGTAGCGGCTGTCCACCTCCAGCCACTGCTGCACCGCCCGCGCCACGATGTCCTCCGACAGTCGCTGGGCGTACTCCAGCAGCGCCGCGTTCACCTGCGGCGAGCCGTCCGCCGAGCCCGGCGCCGACCCGCCCACCAGGTAGGCCTTCTCGCTCGTGGGCTTCCTCTCCGTGGAGTTGGGGTGCTGGGAGGCCGCGGCGCTCCGCTTGGATTTGACGCAGCCCATGCTCTGGAGGCGACCTCCTCTTCCTCCGTCTGGGAGTTTTCAGCTGCTGTCATCAACTGGATTCCATCGCTGAGAGCCAAGCGGGGCGAGCAGAACGTCCCGCTCCGCCCGACAGAGACGCTGCAGCTGGAGACGAGAGGAAAGAGGTCACTGGTTTATTTTCCAGAAAGTGACTGAGGCTAAATGACGGGAAGTGAAGTTTGTTGAGCTCAGATAAAAACAGATGAAATGAGTTTTAAAAGCTCAGAAGTTTCCGGAGGTTTGAGCGTAAACTGGTCTAAAACCTCAACCTGGGCTTGTTTGAAGTGAACTCTGGTGCGGTTTGAATGCATATGTGAATGCCAAGCAGACTAAAGCACAGGGCATTCTGGGTAAATACAACCAAAGCCAACGTGCTAGCCTAGCGCTAGCAGAAGAAATGGCTTGTTGTCTTTAGCCACAGACTTAAGAGAAATCATCCAACCGCTGAAATCTGACGCCTCCATTTTTGTTTGAAGGAAGGTTTTCAGGGGTTTCTGTGTCGTTTCCTTCAGTGGTTCTTGGTGCAGCGCCCCCACAGGCCAGGAGGGGAACAGGTTGTTCAGAGGGTTGGTTTGCAAAAGCAGCAGCTGGAATCAGAACCAATGTTGCCGATTTGGTCCCAAGTCAAAGCTAATCTACGATCAGGAGGAAAAACAAGCTGAAGCCTCCAGAGGAGGGTTGGGGGAGGGCAGAGTGGAGGTCAAGGCCTCCCCTCACCCTCCGCCTGGGCAGTTTATGACTCAATCCCTCTGCCTGTGACAGTGAGGCGCCACAGCGAGCTGTGTGTGTGTGTGTGTGTGTGTGTGTGTGTGTGTGTGTGTGTGGGGGTGTGTGTGTGTGTGTGTGTGTGTGTGTGTGTGTGTGTGTGTAAGCCTCTGTGTCCCATCTGTTCCTCTGCAGCCTGGTTCTCCCAGCATGTGCTTCATTCAGGGATCTTCCTCCACGCAGTGCAGCCCATCAATGATTTACATGCGGAGTGTCTGAGTGGGCGTGGGGGGCTCAGCGCCGACCTGAGCATCTGACCCCCTTAAAGAGCCCAAAGGTCATCAAGCATCAGGCAGGTGAGGTCACGGCAGACGACTCTCACACAAACATGTTGCGTGGAAACGTGACCCAGTGGAGCTCTACATACTTTTATCTGCGTGAAGGAACCAGATCCTCTGCGTTCCCTGAAAATCCTCTGCGTTCCCTGAAAATCCTCCCGTCACAGCAGGAACAACACAAGGTCGTTCAGGATCAAATGCTGCAACAGCCGCCCAATAAAACCCAGTAAACCCAGTAAAATCCCAGATCCGGACCCAACTTGCCTGTCCTGTGGGTTGTTGTTCTGGATGACGCGCCGCTTCGTGCCAGATTTACAGATAATCTGAGCGCTTTAAACGATCCCGGGATGCTGGCGCGTCCTCCGCCGCCGGCAGGTCGCTGTGCGGCGGCCGGAGCTCCGCAGCAGGCAGGGAGGAAGGAGAGGCGGTCCGGTCCGGTCCGGAGCGGAGCGGGTCTCCGCCGAGGCGCAGCGGCGCTCTGGATGAGTCCGGGGCGCAGCGCGGCGCGGCGCGGCGCGGCGCAGCGTGGCGCGCTGCTGCCCCCTGCTGGATGAACAAACAGCCCGGGGCTGGAAATAAAAGCCAACAAATGTTGACAACATGATGGACATCAGCAACAACCCGACTTATTTCCACCATGTTATTAATTTATCTCAGTTTGAAGTTAAATATTTATTTAACAAGATGAATATTTTATAGCAAGCAAAATAAACATTCATGTGTAAAACTATATTTAATGAAGGGAAGTACTTACTAAATATAATAAACTAAATAGTAAAGCAAATATTTCGTTTTAGACTAAATTCTTATTAAACAACATACGTATTTCCCAAGGATCTATAGCTTCAAACTAAATATTTACAAAGTAAGTGATAGATTTATTCCACAATTCATATTTAGATGGTAGGTTAAATATTTAGCTTGATCACTAAATATGTAGTTTGAAGGTGAGTATTTGGTTCCTAAATAGATATTTATTAAACAAGTTTTACAGCTGCTGTAAAAGTTTGTGGTTTTAAAGTAACAAATACAGAAAAGTGAAACAGATTCAAAGGCTGGTTTCATAACCAGGCAGGTTTTTATTCTTTTATCATTTTATTTGGTTGATTTTGGTTCTTAAAGTTGAAGAAATGACCAAACTTCCAGCTGCAGCTGCGTCACTTCCTCCACCAGGGGGCAGCACCTCCCCATTCCTTTACAACAGAGGCCATTTTTCCTGATCTTAAAGCTTTAAAGTTCACATTTCTCATTATCTTCAAAACTCCAAACATCAAATGAGACAAACTGTTACTTAAAGTTTATCAGAAGTTCAGGATTACCACAGATTAAATGAAACAGTGAACAGGTTATGAATCAGAACTGATTGCTTAATGACCGACATTCCAGAAACCTCAGAGAAGCATCATGTTTCACTCCTCGGTTACATAATCAGTCCGTTTGTTTCCCAGGCCTCCAGCCTTACATAAGCAGGATCATTAGAATAAAAGTTGAGCAGAGGGTGAGGCTTCATCACGAGGTCGGTTTAATTCAGAAGAACAGCTGGAGGATCTTCGGCTTGAAGAGCTCCAGTTTGCTGGGATCCACCTGCTTCATGCCGTCCTGAGCCCCCAGGATGGCCTGGTGGGCCTCATCGAACAGATCCTTCCCGATGGAGGCCTGCACTCGGTCCCGCCAGGCGCTCAGCTTCGCTCGGCCTTCGAACACGTCCAGCCCGGCGCCCAGCGGCTGGTGGACCGGAGAAGAAGAGAAACGTTTCAGCTCAGAACTGAACACAGCATGAAGGTTTCCTTCTGAGCTGCGTGGTTAGTTCGTGGTAAATCTTTAGATTGCTAAAGAAATATTTGGCTCAGAGATAAATATTTTGATATATTGAAGCAGTTCAGTCAGATTCTGCTGATCATTCGGTGCAAAGTGAACAAACATTCATCTGACAGCGTCACCATTGCTGACTTAGCAGCAACCCTTCATCCTCAGGAAGTGGCAGGAATCACTTCCTCTTCATGCTTCAAAATCAGCAGCAGGAAAAACATCAGCAAAGCCTAAATAAAGAGCCAGAGCCACGTCGTCCTTCAACTGAACTTTCCTGTCTGATGAACAGAAACACTGAAAACGCAGATTCAGGTTTGAGTTCAGGGAAGAATCACATTTTATATATTCTGTTAACGAAACAATTAGCTCTGAGCTAAAGGGAAAAACAGCTAGCTGGCTTAGTTAGCAAGCTACATCTGGGGCTGCGCAATAATATTTAGCTAGCTTTAACTCAGTGCTAAACATTTTTAACAAGCACAATTTTTAGCTTTCTAACTAACAAGTTAACTAAATTTTTACCTGAAAGCTAAACATTTAGTTAGCAAACAAAACTGTTTCACTCAGAGTTAAATATTGGTCTGCTAGCAAAAACATTGTTAGAAAATAAGTTTTTGTTTGCTAACTGAATGTTTAAACTGGAGAGAAATATTTAGCTAACATGTTCAGCTTGCTATCATTTACTAAATATTTAATAACTGAATATTTGCTTTGCTATCAGAACTTGTTTTCCTGGACTGGACCAGCGTGAAGCAACGAACAACAACAACCTGCAGCTTCCTGTCCACGAATCCTGAAGGGCTTCATGCTTCGCTCTGCTGTTAGCCGGACGGCTAGCTGCTCCGTTTGGCTCATCAGATGATGACAGATCTTGAAAAATCACTTTCTCCCCTCGTTTTTTTATTTTAGGTCTATTTAGTGAGTGAGAAACAGTTTGAAGGACCTTCAGGAAGTCTGGAGAACTTCCAGACCAGGATGGTTTCAGCCTCCCTGGATAAACACCGACAGGAAATCCCCTGCAGGGCCGGCCCGGACCTCCCTCCACAGGAACCAGAGCCTGGTTCTGGCCCAATTAACCCTTCCAGCTCACCTGCATGATCTCCACGATGGCCACCAGGTCGGCCAGAGACATCTGGTCCCCCACGATGAAGGGCCGGTCCTGGAGGAAGTTCTCCTCGATGAGGTTCAGCGAGGCGTTCAGGTCCTCCAGCGCTCCGTCCATCTTCTCCTTCGGGACGTCGATCCCCATGATCTTAGGAATCATGAGCTGCAGACAAACATTCATTCTGCATGGCAACCATTCCGCTGATTGGGCCGAGCCCCGCCTTCGAGGTGCAGCTCCTTCAGACTAGCCAGGAGCAATTAGCAAACATCTGCTGAACTCTTTACAGGGGCTGCTGGTAAAAACATTAAAGAGTCAATAGGGGAGCCATGTTGGCTGACGTCCTGGAGGCGGAGCTTCTTAAAGAGACAGAGGCCCAATTTCAAGGCTGTAAATTATGAAGTCATATTTTGTATAAATATCATTTTTAAAACAACTGAAGGCAACATATTATGTTAAATGTGTAAAGTGGATCTAAGTGCCTGGCCCTTTAAGGCTTCCTGGGCTGAAGCAGTTCTGTCTGAAGCCTTTGACCCGGTTCTGGTTAATAACTGATCAGATCCCTAATCAAAGATCACAGTCAGTTTTCTGCCTTGTTTGTCTTCAAAGAGCAAAAGTTCAGTTGATTTATTTCAGCCATAAAACAACAGAGACAAAACAAAGTGAATATTTTTAGTTCAGATCCAAAGTTGCTAAACTTCAACGTTTCTTAGATTTAATCAGAATTTTTATCTGTGCATATCAATAATTATCACACAGCTTCTTTTCTTGAGGAAGAAATGAGAGAAAAATAGATTTAACAAAATCTGAAAAGTCAAAAATGACCAAAAGTCTCTCAAAGGGATGAAGCATCGGGTCAGAACCAGCAAACGTTTTGTTGCTAAAGGTCAACAGGTCAAACCCATATCTTGGTTTTTATTCAGTTGATTTTTATTTTCGTGCCAATTTTATTTTTCACATCAAACTTAATTTTATTTCTGGTTAAATCATCATGAAGCATTTGGCTAATGCTAAAACAGGCTAACTGGTTCTGAACTGGAACCAGTTTGGACCAGTATGAGCGTCGGGTTTTGGGGAACTTACCCGCATCCAGAACATCTTGGAGCCGTGCATCCGGATGGCCATGTGCTGCCAGGACAGAAACTCGTTAACCCGGCAGCGCAGCCGCAGGTCGGCCGGGTACCAGCAGTCCGGAGTCCCGAACTTCTCGGCCAGGTAGAGCATGATGGCGACACTGGAGGAGAGCGGCGGCTCGTCAGGACGCATCCGGACGGAAACCGCCGCTTTCAGCAAACACTCACCTCTCAGCCAGGCAGAAGTCTCCGTCTCGCAGTGCTGGAACCTTCCTGATCTTGTTGATTTTCCCAAATTCATCTCCAAAATGTTCACCTGGAACCCAAACAGACATGGCAGACCAGCAGGAAACCAGGCAAGATGAGACTTCCTGGAGGAAGAGGAAGTCTGCAGGAAATGTAACTGCTGCACCGATTGGCCGATACTTAGACAAGAGACCGATCCTATCAACACCACTAACATCTGGAGATCCACTAACATCTGGAGATCCACTAACATCTGGAGATCCACTAAGAAAAATCTGGAGATCCACTAAGAAACATCTGGAGATCCGCTGGCAAACATCTGGAGATCCGCTAGCAAACATCTGGAGATCCACTAACATCTGGAGATCCACTAACATCTGGAGATCCACTAAGAAACATCTGGAGATCCGCTGGCAAACATCTGGAGATCCACTAACATCTGGAGATCCACTAACATCTGGAGATCCACTAACATCTGGAGATCCACTAAGAAACATCTGGAGATCCACTAAGAAACATCTGGAGATCCGCTGGCAAACATCTGGAGATCTGCTAGCAAACATCTGGAGATCTGCTAGCAAACATCTGGAGATCTGCTAGCAAACATCTGGAGATCCACTAACAAACATCTGGAGATCCCCCTCTGTCCAATTCCAACATCAGTTTCTGACTTATCAACTTTCCAGACTAAAAAAAGCTGATATCAAAGCCAACAGATGAGGTCAAAGGTTGCTGCATCCATAATCACAACCAACCATTATTTTTAATAATCTATTATTCTGATGATTAATTATTAAATGACACATCTGGCTGATTTTTCATTTAAGTTTTCTTTAAGTACATTTAAAGCTGCATATAAAAAATAAAAGATTTTATGCCTAAAATGCAACAGCAGCGTTATTTTATTAAACTCTTCATGATTTGCAGCAAACGTATCCCATTATCAATCTGTGGATCAATATTTGTTTGGCAAAGTGTCAGATCATTTTATTTGGATCATTTTCAGCAACAATGCAGATCAAACTGGGAGATTTTCAATAATATCTGAACAAAATGCAGCTTCAGTTTTAGGTCCAGAAAGTTTTTCATCATTTTCGATGCTGCTTGTTTTATTGTTTGGGTTTGGAACCAGCGACCTTTGAGACTCACCGTCCATCAGAGAAACCTTCTTGAACTCGAAGGGGATGTTGTTCTTCTTCGCAAAAATAAAGACGGAGCGACATGGCTGAGAGAAAAGGTCCAGATAAAGTTCCACCACCATCTCTGCTGCTGCAACCCGCGTCTCTCTGCAGAACCAAAGCTGATAACGATCCTCCCACCCGCGAGAAAACACTGAACACACCGGAAGTTCGGCCCAAAACTCCCACATTCCAGAATAGAACCTCCGAACTCATTCACCAGGCCGCCGGGAAACTACGACACCTGCTGTCCGAAAAAATGTACTGCAGCTCAAATTCCAGACTTAGTTCTGAAACTTCGGAACCAGAACAACAGGCGGAACCGGGACGTATCACACTGAACACAGCATTTCTTTCTTTAGTCACAACATGATCTGTGTTGGTTCAGACATTTAAAAACCGGGTCAGATGGACGGAACCGTTACAGACTCACTCAATATTATTGTTTTTTGCAGTAACTGTTTTAAAAGTTATCGTCCAGGTTGGCCTGTGATGAAGTTTCAAACATTTATCCCTGAACTGAGACATTTCCCATATCATAAATAGAAGGAGTCATGAGTCTGTGACGTCTGTCGACTGCAGCTCTGCATCCTGGGAGCCTTTCAGCCGACATGACGCCTGAATCACAACCCGCAACAACAGCTGCAGCTGGAATCAAGAACATGTTTCAGTTATTGAATATTTGAGTATTTATTTTTACTTTACTCTCCAGATCAGTCTGCGCTTCGTCCTGATTTGTCACATATGAATGCTTATTTCCATGATGAAATCAATAATCAAAAGGGAAAAATCCACGTCGTGTTTTTGTCCACAGAAAAACCAGAGAGGAAAAACATCCTGGAGGCTTTGAGCTGAGAAACGTCACAAACATCCACACTGACGTTCTCCGTCTGCAGCCTGGAGATTCGCTGCGTTTCTCCTGATGGACATTTGGAGAAAAATATCAGGATTTTGTTGGTTTCCACGGCAGCAGAGCATGTTGAGAGTGAAGCGCGACGACTGCATGACCAGAAACTTTTGAGCATTTTAGACATTTATTTTGTCTTGAAGGTGAAAATTACTTTAGTTTTAGTATTTAGGAACATTTTAAACACAGTGAGAAAAACTTTTACTTTTACTAGAGTATTTTTGAAAACATTATTTCTACTAAAGTAGAGAATGTGTTTTGTATTATGGGATGTGCAGTGATGGTCTTTATTTCATCTGCAGGAAGAGAAATGGATCCCAGAGCCGATCAGAGGAACCGGCCCGGTTCCTCCAGCAGAACCGAACCAACCCGGTTTCTACTTCTGGAATTAACAGCTTCACTTTAAACAGTGACATTACTTCAACAAATCTCCAGTTGGGATTCTGGAATGGGCAGAGGTTAAAGGTCGTCTGCTGCTGGTTCTTCACAGGAAGCTCATCACGGTTCCTTTCTTCCCCACCTGGTGAGGCTGCAGCTCCAGGAACTGAATCACAATCCTGCAAACGTCACATCAAACCAGACGCATCACTTCCTGTCCCATCAGCCAAACAGGAAGCTGTCAGCAGAAACTAAGATGGCGGCTCTGTCGACGCTTCAGCATCTTTAACTGGATTTTTACTTCTATTATTATATAATGACAGCTTCATTTCTCTTAGGAAGCAGGAACTAAAGGGACAAAGTGATGAATTCTCTGTTAATGTTGACTGAATGCAGCGTTTATGGAATCGTCCAGCAGGGGGAGCTCACCTGTCTTCAGCCAGGCTCAGTTCTTCGGTCAGGAAGTTGAAGATCTTGGCGCTGTGCTCCTTGTTCTTCTCGGCGCTGTCCGTCACAGAGATGGCCGACACCGACACCACAACACACGGAGCGGACGAGCCGCCCACCAGCATCGGCAGCCCTGGATGCACCACCATGTTCATCCTCTGAGAGGGAGAAGAGCCTCCGGTCAGTTCGGCTGGTTCAGAACGAGTTGCTCAACATTATTCACCTGAGATCGTCTCTAAAATGCTTCAAAGTGCCTGTTTGTACCATAAAGGTCATTAATGCACACAGTAGAACCTGAGCTCTACTGCAGAAGCTAACATCCCTGGTCTTTATTTCTGCTTGAGGTTTCAGCCAATCAACACAAAGGAAAATGAACGCCTCTCCTAGATTAGCAATGTAGCCAATAGCATAGCCGATACATATCTCAGCTTGAGCTAACCCTGACCCTTATGAATATTTAGGATATGCTATAAGCAAAAATTAACAAAAATACCAGGAATAATTTGGTGTTAAAACAGAAAAATCTGTAAAGTTGCACTGTAAATAATAACTAATTAATCAGCCAATTAAACTCCATCCAGATTCTGTTTTGAATCGCTGCGGGCCGCAGCTAATTCTGCTCCAGGCCCCATAAAACTTTGGGTCGCCCCTGCTGACAACTCCTCTGGTTCTGGTCGCCATTTAACCTGGAGACGCTCCGATCTGTTACACCGGTTTTAAAAGAAAACTCCCGGAGTCGAAATGTTTTCAGCGGGTCGGTTCTGATCCTGCAGGGTAAAGTGGTGGCACCGGGTCGGAGGGACTCACGTCTTCCGGTTTCCCCAGCGCCGCCGCGGCGACGCAGCAGAACCGCTGCAGGAAACCCGGGGAGAAGCTGGCGGCGGGCAGGCTGCTGTCCAGAACCACGAAGGGCATCTTGACTGGCGGGACACGGACCTGCAGAGGTCACCGACTGACAGGAGAATACTTCTTCCGGCTGTCACTTTCAAAATAAAGCATAAAAATAAATACTTTGTTTTTCAACGTTTCCCGAAACAACTTTAATAAACTCTGAGAGGGATTTTATTACAACCTGGTTCTGTTTTAACGCCACATTTATTCGTTACTCGCGACTTAAAAAGGGGCGTTTTATGCGTCATATGACGTCATTTCCGCGCAGAAAACCTACCAAAAAATACTGAAATTAAAAAAAATCTACAGGATGTAACTTTTGATTTTTAAATATTTGAAGTAATAAAAACATAAAAAAGCAAGAGAAGTAAAAAAATAAAATAAACTGACTCATTATTCTGAAAGTCACGCTTTCCGTTAAAACCCACTTCCGCCAGGACAGAAAAATAAAAGCTCAACCGGAAGTGAACAAAATGAATAAAAAGACATATTTATGGAAGTCACGCTGCCAAAATCTCACATGACTGAAAACCGAAATTATTACAGAATCTCACATCATTTGATTTTTATTTCATTAATTATTTTAATATTTATGTCTCATGTGATATAAAACACGCCACATGGTGGCGCTGTCTCTTCAACAAAACATTAATAAGAATTTAAAAATTATTCAATACTTTTTTATCACAATATAATTTGATCTGGAGATTTTTAGGGAAAACAAAATAAAACAAAATAAAACTATGTTTCTGTGGATAAACTCAGAGCTGATCTTCAGCTGCAGGAAAAACGGAGACATTAAAGTTTTTGATGTCTTTGTTTGAAATTTGTTTTGCTTTGGATTTTCAATCTGATTCATCTAATAAAAATCTTTCCTCTCGGTTTGAATCCATCGTTTCCTCTCCAGCCAATCACGGCGTCTGTTGCCACGTAACAGGTTAAAGTTGGAGTATAAAAAGCTGCGCGCTAATAAACTATGACGCCCGTCAGCGCGGCTCATTTTCCCACGCAGCTCCGAGGCGCATCACGTCGCAGCGGATCTTTTCCTTTTTGTTCACCTGAACCGAGCCGCAGAGACCATGGACCTGACCCGGACCGCGCTGTGCCTCAGCCTGCTGGCTGTTCTGGGTCCAGTTGTTCTGAGCGAACCGGACCCGCAGCCGGCCGCCGCCACCAGCCCCACGGACACGCAGCAGTGCCTCACCTGCGAGGTGCGGCAGCACATCAAGACCATGCGGATCAACGCCATCAAGACGCAGATTCTGAGCAAACTGCGCATGAAGGAGGCGCCCAACATCAGCCGGGACGCGGTGCAGCTGCTGCTGCCCAAGGCGCCGCCGCTGCAGCAGCTGCTGGACCAGTACGACGTGCTGGGAGACGACAGCCGGGATCCGGTACCGGAGGAGGACGACGAGCACGCGACCACCGAGACTCTGATGATCATGGCCACTGAACGTAAGTCCGCCTGGAGCTGCGCTTTCTGCTCCATCAACGCGTCTTCTGCGCGTAAAGCCACTTTTTACGCGCAGACCTGCAGCGAGGAGCTTTTTGCTCGGAGGTTCTAGAAGATAAATGAAGAAAAATCACGAAGACTTTTTGTTTTATGTGTTTCTTGCAGAACAATTTGTCGGTTTCTGACTATTTTTGTGCGTAAAACAAGATTTTACGCACAAAACGGTTTTTATTGTGGCATCTCATTGAGTTCTTGGGTTTTGGTGATAAAGCTGAATTTTACTGGAGCTCATCATCCAGACAACAAACAGCTTTTTTTGCATCTTTTATGCCCAAAATGATTTTTTTCCTCAAACAGAAAGAAAACTGTCTGATTTGAATGTCATTCATATTGAGATGAAGAAAGTTTATGACAGTTTTAGTGACTAAATGAAGCTTTAAGACGCGATAAGAGAACAAAGTGAGGCATCAGGTGGTGAGTAAATATGAATTCCCAGGATTAAAAACTGTATTTCTGTTGCTGTTTGCAAACAAAGTTTATGTTTTTATTGATTTCTGTGAATGAAATGAAGTTTTATGGACATAAAAACTCAATAAAAACACATTTTTCATTTCCTGGAAGGATTTTGGTGATTCTGATGAATTAAACATCACCAAGATTACAAATTGTATTTTTGAGTTTGCGATACAAATTGTTTATTTTTATTTTAAAGCTTTTATTTTACACTGAACACATATTAGATTCACTGATTCATTCAGTTTTAAACCGAGGTTCAGATTCAGAGCCGCGCGGGTTTGATGGATTCAAAACGACCTTCATCTCTTTCAAAAGCTGCGGCTCTGGTTCTGGTTCTGGTTCTGGCTCTGGTTCTGGTTCTGGTTCTGTTCGCAGCCTGCAGGGTCAGCTGGTTCCATGTTGTGAATATTTACCCTCCGTGCGTCATGTCCCGCTCTGTGTTCCTGCAGCCGACCCGGCGGTCCAGGAGGACGGGGAACCGACCTGCTGCTTCTTCTCCTTCACGCAGAAGCTGCAGGCCACGCGGATCGTGCGCGCGCAGCTGTGGGTGCACCTGCGCCCCGCGGCCGAGGCGACCACCGTGTTCCTGCAGATCTCCCGCCTCATGCCGGCCACGGACGGTGGCTGGAGGCACGTCCGGATCCGCTCCCTGAAGATCGACGTGAACGCCGGGCTGAGCTCGTGGCAGAGCATCGACGTGAAGCAGGTGGTGGCGGTTTGGCTGCGGCAGCCGGAGACCAACTGGGGCATCGAGATCAAGGCCTTCGACTCGCGAGGGAAAGACCTGGCGGTGACCGCGGTGCAGGCCGGGGAGGACGGGCTGGTGAGTCCGCGGCGCGGCGGCGCGGCGCGGCGCGGCGCGGCGCGGCGGCGCTTCGGCCACAAATATCATTTGTATTTTCCTGCAGTTTGAGTTTCATAAAAACTTTTCCCGTCAGAGAAACTTTAAGTCAAACTGTTGGAAAAAGAGAAAAAATGTTTTCAAACCAGGAATTAATTTATGCAGGAAACAAAAACGACCCGTTTCATCCAATCAGAGTATTTACTGCATGTGAAGCAGCCAATCACAGCCAAGGCGAAATCCTCCGAGAAGAGAAACAAAACCAAAGTCCAGGATTTGAGAAAGACATTAAAACTCGATAAACTCACATTTTATAACTTGATCATAGAAACTTTTCATTTGTTCATTTCTGGAAACATTTATGATTCCCAGTCGACTTGCTTTAAGCTCACTGGGGATGACCTTTGACCCGCTCCGCTGAGTAAATTGATCCTCTTGGAACAAATTGTTGGATTTAAATTTGGGCTTTGACTAGGCTGCTCGAACTTGGTGGACAGAGTTGGATCGTAGTTCTGGTCTTTGAGGCCATTTTTCTCTCTTCTTTACCATTGAACCTTGACCTCTGACCTTTACTGAGGCAGGGAGGCCTGCAGAGCTTCTGATGTTGTTCTGGTCCAATCAGAACCTCGGAGGCGGATCTGTTCTTCACATGGACAGTCGGGTTCTGTCATCATGTCATCAAGAGAATCTCATGGAGGTTTGGAGTCTTCATCAATAAAATCATTAGCGATGAATCATCAGAAATATGTAGGGGAGGGGCAAAGTTAAAACTTCGTACTGTAAAAAACACAAGTTAAGTTTGTGAGGATTAACCTGAGTTTCGTTGGTTCTGTTTCCGTCATGCTGCGGCTCAGCAGAACCCAGAACCGTCGGTTCTGATCATTTTATAACTTCGTCTGAATTTCAGCGTTTCTCCATCATCACTGACGGGTTTTGGTAGAAAAATCAACCGGTCCGATTTTTCTGCTTTAGATTTTTTGCGTGAAGTGTTGAGCTGCAGGTGTTTGGGGTCAGAGGTCATCGTGAAGCTGCTGCCAGGTTGAGCCCTGACCAGAACCAGTTCCTGGACAGCAGAGTGATGCTGTGGGCTCGCCGACCCAGAAGCAGAGAAATCTCCTTAGCAACAAGCGACAAAGCAAAATTTCACCCAAAATGTCCAAGTTCATTTATTTTCCCCTCAATTAAAGAAGCAAAACTATTTTATTGTTGATTAAAGTTGGTTAGTAACTTGTTACATTTGGTTTTTGGGAAGAAACTCACTTTTAGGAGTATTTTTACAAGGTTGTACTTTTTATTCTTACTGCAGAAAAACTCACCAGTTCAAGTTTTTTACTGAAAGATTTGAAAAACTTTATTTTGCCTGATTTTGTTATTTTTTGAGTTTCTTCTTCTTAACTTCATATTTTGATCCGTCTGATGATGCAGTTTGTAAACGTTGAGCGATTGATCATTTGATCAGTTCCTCCTGCAGTGGATTAGTTATGGAGTCTGACTCTCTGCTCTGGTGGTGAAGTTTCTGCAGCCGTTCAGTCGCAGCAGGAGCTCAAACAGGAAGTAATCAGGCTGGACTCCACGGCTCACCTGGGCCAATCACATCGCGCCGCTCCGCATTCCTCACAGCATTCTGTGTGACTCTGCAAATCAGAGTAATTGCCTGCACACACACACACACACACACACACACACACACACACACACACACACACACACAC